>PVLD010009700.1:0-26662 GCA_004027595.1 Dinomys branickii | reverse complement strand
AGCTGGGCTGCAGAGAACCCAGAGCAGGCGGCCCAGTTTCTGACTGGCTCACAGGAAGCGGTAGCTGGGCCTAGTGGGGCGATTGTTTCCGGAAAGGAGATCAGGAGGGTGAGAGAAAAGGTGTTTGCGCAGCAGCATCCCCTTCCTTGTTTGCGTCTGCCACGTCCTTCCTCTTGAAAGGAGGGGAACCAAGACAAAGCATGTTCAAGACGACCGTCAAGGCAGAGGAGTGGACAGGGTTTTGTTCGTTGGGCTGGTTTTGGTTTTTTGAGACAGTGTCTCTCGTGCAGTTCTCTGCTTTGAGCTCACTGTGTATCCCACACTGCCCTGGAACTCGTGATCCTTCTTCCACAGACTCCCGGGTGGAGCGGACACGTCTGTAAGTAGCGTCTAAGGGAAAAACCATAATAGGTTTTGAAAAATGAAATGTACCTTCAAGAACGCCAAGTTTACCAACTACAGGAACTTCGAAGTTGCAATGGTTCTTTCAAATACGGTCTTTCCTTAGTAAATCAGATTTTTATTTGAATATATATGCATAAATATGGTTGCACATATGGTAGGATGACTATGAAGAAAATGTAGAATACATGTCAAAGTAAGGTACTTTAAGAAAGGTTCAGGAGGTCAGAGGATATTGCTCAGTAGAAGAGCACGTACAGGGCTGGGGATATAGCTCAGTGGAATAAGCGCTTGCCTAGCAAGCGCAGGGTCCTGAGTTCGATCCCCAGTACCGCAAAAAAAAAAAAAAAAAAAAAGAAGAGCATGTACATTTAATCCCCAATCTAAAAACAACAACAACAAAACTTAGAGGATGGTGGAAAGAAAAGATTTTATTATCAGGCATAGTGGCGCATGCCTGTAATCCCGGCATTCTGAGAGGCTGAGACAGAAAGATCACAAGGCCTACTTAGTGACTTAGTGACGCCTTATCTCAAAAGTAAAAAATAAATAAGTACAAAATGCAAAGGGCAATGGAAAGCCCTGGGTGCAATCCCCAGTTCTCAAAAAAAAAAAAAAAAAAAAGTCACAACAGTGGTACTTCCTAGTCCTGCTCCAAAATGAGCTCATCTCCCAAGCAGTATTAATCATTCTACATTATTTTGGTTGATATCAGGATTAAACTATATTGGGTTGATCTGTAGGGACCAATCCACGTGTTTTTGTCAAAGTAAATTTACTGTAAAAATTATTAGATGTTGGGGATTTTGCACATAATAATCTTACTTATTGTAAGTACAAAAAAACACATCGAAGGGCTGGGGATGTAGCTCAGTGGCATAAGTGCCTGCCTAGGAAGCACAAGATCCTGAGTTTGATTCCTGGTACAAAAAAAAAAAAAAAAACTATATAAAAAACATAATGAACAGCTACTAAGCACCTGCCATAACCAAGAACTATTATCTAATGTGTGTCTTGAATTACCCAAAGTCTTCATGGCTTCAAACAACCATTTAATTATTTCTTGTGGTTTCTGTGGGCCCAGAGTTTAGGGAGGTGTGGGCCAGTCAGTTCTGGCTCTAGGTCTCAGAAAGTTGAAGACATACAGTGAGAAGCAGGGGGTGGCGTGCAGGTTAGAACTCTCCATATGGTCTCTAATTGTAATTGTGGACTACAGGGTCTTGCTCGCAGCCTAAGGACTTCATAGTATTTGTCTGCATACCTGCCCCTTGGTTTCCCCACTCCACCTAGGCAAGTATCCTCAGAGAATAGGGCCAAAGCACACTGTCAGTGTCCTCCAACCAACTACCAAGAAGTCTCCCCTTACTAGATGGGGGAGGGGTGCGCTTGCGTAAGAACTCTATCAAGTATGATATTGCACCTGTATAAAATGTATGCTTTTGTGACAGTATATGAGATTAAAAGGTGCTTTTATATGTTAATGAGTATATGTGGTTAAACAAGTTAGGTTTATTACTCCCTATCGTAAAAGGGAATGTACACCGGGAAGGAACAATGGATGTCTAAGAGCACTGCCCACTCTGATCTTGAACCTCCTACAGGACCCAGCTGAATTTCCACCCCGTCTTCCTTGACCTCATTTCTACCCCACTCTAATCTTGTTTAAATCTGAGGACAGGATGCCTGTGGGCCACCTGGCTGGATCTCAGATGGTTTCTGTTGAGTGAGCCAAAAATAGTCCAGGTTCCTGCCTGCTGTGAGGAAAGAATTGCCAAGTATACACCTCATTGTATGTAGTAAGTAGCTACATTTATTGAAGATCACAGGACGGTAGCAGCAGGAACAGGCAAAAGGAAAAAAAGGAGCCTTGGTAACTCGGGCTTCCAGTGTTTAAAGTGTGGGACACCTCTTCAGCTGGGTGCTTCCCACTGCCTGTCTCGCTGGTGTCTCTGGTCTGCTGCCTTGGGCGTGGCGAGCTCCTAGGCTTGTGTTGTTTTATTTTGTACCTCTCTGAGGATGATGGAAGCCTGGATAACCATTTGGGTGGTGTGGTATTTACAACTGAGTGGAGAGGCAGTGACAGGCTCAGCGCCTTTGTGTCTGACTGTACCAGTAGTCAGCCGTTTGTACCTGTGGCGTCCGCGCTTTTGGAATCAGTGAACCAAAACTCAAAAACAATTTTTATTTTCAATACCGGAGATTGAATCCAGGCCTTCACACTGAGCTCCATCCCCAGCCCTTCCCTCCTCCCTTCCTTCCTTCCTTCTTTGTTTTCATTTTCTTTCTTTCTTTTTCTTTTTCCTTTTTTTTTTTTTTTTTTACAGTATCTTGCTGAAGCTCTGAATTGCCTAGGCTGGGTTCCAACTTGTGATCCTCCGGTTCAGCTTACCTGAGTGCTGGGACTACAGGCATCCACCAACATGCACAACTTCAAAAACAATGTTTCAAAACACTTTCCTCTGTATTGAACCTGTACAGCCTTTCTTCCCTGTCCTTGTTCCTTAAGTACTATTGTATAACAACTATTTGCATACCACTTAGATCACATTATATATTATAAGTAATCCAGAGATCCTTTACACTGGAGCCTATCTTTCCTCCAGGGTATGCTTTTGACCTCCTTGTCAAAGATCACATAGCTAAATGTGCCTGGAGTTAATTACTTAACAGTTTATACCAGCCACTGACTATTCCAAGCACAGGCCAGAGTCACTTCAGACAGTCAGTCCTTGCTTGCATACTGATGTTTGTTTTATTTCAACTACTTTTTGTACTTTTTTACTTACAGTGTTGCATTTGCCTTTGATGTTTGTTTCTAGTGAAATCTAATAATACTTGTGTTATTTTCTTTTACTAGTTCGTGTTTATTTGTGAAAATTAACCTTAAATTTTGTGCTACAGTTTATAACAACTCTTATCAGAAGTACATCAGATATAATTTTTATACTGCTCCAGAACTCAGTGATATTCTTTTTTTATTATTATTTTTTGGAAACATGTCTCACAGTGTAGTCCAGGCTAGCCTCTTCTTTTTTTTTTTTCATTATTTAAGTTCATTGGTACATTGTAGGTACACATAATGACCACATTTATTATACAGAGTTTGTACCTGTATATGATAGATCCTGAGTCCTCTTCTTTTTCCATTCCCATCCCTCCCTTCAAACCTGCAAAGGAAACAATTCACAAAGAGATAACCTACAGATCAGGAAAACACTTTTGCCAGCTGTTCCACCAACAGAAGACTAATATGAAAATATATAAAGAACTTAAAAGAAATTAGAGGCCCCCCCAGAATAAAAGATTCAATCAAAAAATGGGCCACATTTTTACACACTTATCAGAATAGAAAATGGCCAATAGACATATGGAAAAATGTTCAGTAGCTCTGGTCTTGAGAGGAAGATAAATTAAAACAATACTATCATCAAGAAATCAAACAACAAAGGCTGGTGAGACTGCAGGGAAAGGGACCCTTCTACTTTGTTGTTGGGACATAAACTAGTAGAACCACTATGGACATCAATGTGGAGATTCCTCAAAAAACTAAAAGTAGAAATTCCATTTAACGAAGCTCTTCCCCTTCTAGATATCTTCCTGAAGGAGTTAAAAGACATCATGTTAATAGGATACATTCATATCTATGTTGATAGCACAGTTCATAACAGCCAAATCTTGGATGCAGCCTGTATGTCACTCAGCAGATGAATGGATTAAAAAATGTAGTATTTACACACAATGAAGTACTATTCTGTCATAAAAAGGGTAAACTTGAGTCACTTGTAGGCCAATGGATGCAGCTTGAGTCAATAACGTTAGGTGAAATAAATCCAACACATAAGCTTTAATATTGCATGGTTTCCTTTATATGAGAAACCCAAAGTATAAATAATTTAAAGAGCAATATACAAGATAATAGGAAACAGTGAGATAGATCTTCTATAAATGGGAAAGGGACCAAGACAGGGCGGGCTTGCCTGTAGAACATTTTATCCAACATCTGATAAATACACATTTTCCTCATCAGGACATGGAATATTTTCCAGGACAGACCTTATGATAGGTCAGAAAACAAGTCTCAACAAACATACAATTGAAATTATAGCCAGCTGTGATGGCGCATGTCTATAATCCCAGTGCTCAGGAGGCTGAGGCAGGAGGATTACCACAAGTTCCAAGGCCAACCTGCACTACATGGTGAGACTCTGTCTCAAAAACTACAAAAAATGAAAAATAGAAATTATATTATCTTTCACAACCACAGTGCAATAAAACTAGATTGCAATTATAAGAAAAACTTCAGAAATTATAGAAATACATGGAAACTAAACAATTTACATTTAAGCAACTAATAGGTAAGGGGAGAAATCAAGAAGAAATTTTTTTAAATTTCTTGAAATAAGTGAAAATGGAAGCATAATATACCAAAACCTATGGGATTCAGGAAAAGAGGGAATTTTATAGTAATCAGTGCGTACAGTAAGAAAAGCAGAAACACGGCCAGGGGATATAGCTCAGGGCTACAGTGCCTGCCTGGCCAGTGGGAGATCTTGGGTTCCATTCCAGGTAGCACCTCCAGAACAAAAACTAGAAACACTGCAAGTACACAGTGTACCTCTGCATCTCAAGGAACTAGAAAAATAAGAACAAACCAAACTCTAAATTTGTAGAAGGAAAAAAAAAAACAAAGACCAGAACAGAAATAAACAAAATGGAAAAAACCCACAAATATAAATAAAACAAAGAGATCTTTAAAAATATAAACAAAATAGACAATCCTTAGCTAGACTAAGAAAAAGAGAAAAAGATGGAGCAACAGATGAGAAGGAAACATTATAACAGACGCTACAGAAATACAAAAGACAGTATTATTATGAACAACTCTTGCAACAAATTTGATAACCTAGAAGAAATGGATAAATTTCTGAACATACATACTTTACCAAGGCTGAATCCTGAAGAAATAGAAAACCTGCAAGATGAATAACTTGTAAAGAGACCGAGTCAATATTTTAAAACTTCTCATCAAAGAAAAGCCAAGAGCAGATGGCTTTATTGCTACATCCTAACGAACATTTAATAAATAACTAAAAGCAATTCTCTGTAAGTTATTTCGAAAAGATAGAACGGGAAAGAATTTTTCTGAACACATTCTGTGAGGCTAGCATTGCTCTTACACCTAAATCACACAAAGACACAACAAAATGGGAGAAAGAGCCTCGCAGGCCAATGTCCTGGATGAACACGGATGCAAAGCCTGTGCTCCTATGGGGTTTGTTCTTCATCCTGCTATGTGTTGTTTTACCGTGTTTATTGACTTGCATATACCACATGAGTTGATCACGATGAGCATTTCAACAGATGCAGAAAATATACTTGACAAAATTAAACTGTGTTTTATGATAAAATGCTGACCAAACTGGGTAAAAAAGGTGTATATACTTCAGTAAAACAAAGGCCATTTATAATACACTAACAGCTAACATACCGAATTGGAAAGAACTGAAAGATCTCTCTAAGATCTGGAACAAGACAACTTTTGCCACTTTTATTCAACATGATTCTAGAAGTTTACCTGAAATAACCGGGCAAGAGAAAAGCAAAGGACATCCAAATTAGAAGATAACTCACTGTCACTGTTTGTGCTGACGTTAGCTTATAATATAAAACCCACCAAAAACTATTAGAAGTAGTAAAAGAATTTAACAAGGTTGCAAAATATAAGATCAATGTACAGAAAGCAGGAGTGTTGCTATATCTCAGAAGCTAATTATCTGAAATTGAAATCAAGAAAGCAATCCCATTTACCATACTCACAAAAATTATAGTAGCTTACCTAGGAATAAGTTTAACCAAAAAGGTGAAAGATCTCTACAGTGAAAATTATAAAACATCGATGAAAGAAATTGAAGAGGACACATTAAAGAGGAAAAAAATACCCCATATTCATGGATAGGAAGAATCAATATTCCTAAAATGTACATACTACCCAAGACAAATTACAAATTCAGTGCAATTCTATCAAAATACCAATGACATTATTCACAGAATTAGAAAAAATTCTAAAATTTATATGAGATAAAGAAATATACACTCTAAATTGCCAAAAGCCTTTTTTTGTGTGTCTTTCTGAGACAGGGTTTCCCTATGTAACTTGGGCTGGCCTTAAACTCTCTTTGTAGCCCAGGCTGGCCTAGAACTCAAAGTGCTCCTCTTGCCTCAGCTTCTGGAGTGCTGGTGTTACAGATATGCACCACCATGCCCGCACAAGGCCTCAGTTTAAAGCCTTATTTGGAAAGATCCTATCCGTAGCATCCTACTAAATGTACTTACTACCACCGCACCTGAAGTCCAAAGACAAACAGCTGTCTTATCCAGGGTCTCTTCCCTACTTTCTCTTTCCAAAGTGCTCCAAGTGTTCTGGGGCGTACCAGCCTGCCTTCAGTTTCAATAACCAAAAGTACATGAGGTACAAAACAAACGAAAGTGTCTGAATTATTTGTCTTTCAGCAGAGAAAATCAATCGCACTGCGTGCTTAGATGGCAGCTTTGAAGAGTTCACCTTGTTGCCGTCATCTTTTCACAGGATGTATTGTAAATCAATCTGCCAGATCCTGGGAGGATGCGAATTACATGTGTACGTAGTTCTAGATGTGGTCTTTAATGCTTAAAATATGAACAGTACTTTTACTCTTCCTTCCCCCCACAAATGTATTTAAAATGTGCTGTGTTCATGGTTCTGTGCTAAGTGGCACAGAGAGTGTAAGAATAAATTAGACCTCGTGCTTGCTCTCAAGGAAAAGCTGTATACACAGTATTAAATGATCTTACCAGTTTAGAAGAAAAGACTCCAAGGAATGAGTGTGTCCTATTCTCGGGTCTGAAAGACTTATCTTCTTGTCACCTTTTCTCCAGATGTCATTGACTGAGTCCCTTTTCCTGAGGCCAGCCAAACTTTGAAATACATACTGGAGTAATAATTAAAAAGAAACAAACATAGGTTGTACAAAAAGTGAGTTCAAGGCCAGCCTGAACTGCATAGCGAGCCCATCTCAAAAAGACCAAAACAAAGAAACAACCACCCAGAATAATCATAGGTATCCCTATCTAATCCAGTGCCATCAAATACCATGACAGACGGATGACTCCCCAAAATGTAGTATGGGCTTTCCCTGAACTCCAGACTCATACATGTCACTGGTCTTGCTATTTCCTCTGGGGAATGTCCCATCCCCACACATGATCTCATTATGTAGCCGATGCTGGCTTCAAACTCAAGATTTTCCTTTCTCAGCCTCCCAAGGGCTGGGATCACAGATGTGCGCCGCCACACCCGGGCCTAGGAAACCTGTGGGCATTTCACACACGGGCAACACGCTCTGCTCACCCTTGCTGAGTCTCCTTCCTCCCACTCTAGTATCTAGTACTTCAACCTGTCAGTTCCCCGGCTGAGCATCTAAGGTTCACACTTCCTTTGTCCTTTCCCTACTTTCATCATTCAGTCCTGTCACCCATCATGTTTTGTTGTTGTTGTTTTGTTTTTATATTTTTTGTCTTTTTCAGACAGGGTCTCACTCTGCAGTTCAGGCGGGCCTTAGCTCACTTTGTAGCCCAGGTTGATCTCGAACTCACAATGATCTTCCTGCCTCAGCCTGCTGAGTGCTGGGATTACAGTCATGTGCCACCACGCCCAGCCCCCTCCACTGTATTTTAGAAGCAAATAGCTTGTTTGCTTTTAGAGTCACAGTTGAAAATAAAATTAGCCTCAGAACAAATCACACTTTGAGTCTTACCAATACCTGATTTAGATGTTTAAGATGAGATTTCATACTTACAGTTAATGGGCAAAAAATTGGTTTAAGCCCTTCCAGTCTGTTAATGGAGTAAATGTATTTTACATGTGAAAAGGACATGAATCTGGGGGTGGCGGCAGAGGGCAAAGTATTAATGGCTAAGTTGTGTGCTATCAAATTTCATACACTGAAGTGTTAACGTCTCGGTACCTCATGGTGTGACTGTGTTTAACTCTGTAAAAAGGTAATGAAATTAAAATGAGGCAATTTGGAGGGGCTCTAGCCCAATCCGACTAATATCCTATGGCAAGAGGAAATTCAGACAGTCACAGAAGGAAGCCGATGTGAAGACACAGAGAGAAGACAGCAATCTACCAGGCAAGGAGTGAAACTTCAGAAGAAACCAACCCTAGGCCGAGGATGTGGATGCGGCTCAGTGGGCACATGGCCTCTGGGAGAAGGAGAGAAGTCAACACCGCTGATGTCTTGAGACCAGACTCAGCCTTCACGGCTATGGGAAAACAGAGTCATCATTTAAGACACATAGACTGATGTACTTGGTATGGCAACCCCAGCAGACTGGTACAGGAGTTATTGAGAATTACCTTGTCCATGTGTTGGGTAACTTAGTGTTCTTGCCCCAAAAGAAGTTCCTCCCCTTCTCCTGAGAACAGGAAATGCCTTGATAATCTTGTTAGAATGCAACAAAAGGAGATATGCATAAAGTACCCAAGTTACCCCCCCCAATATTTCGCTTTTATTTTTTCAGGTAGCTCCTGCTATATTGATATATTAATCTCAGTGTTTCTCTCAGCGCTTCTGTCATTGCTTCTGTGTGTACGTACTGGGCACTGAGCCTAGGGCACCACATGCACTAGGCAAATGCTCTACCACTGAGCTGTATGTCTAGCCCTGTTTATTTTTGTTTTCAGAGAGGATCTCACTAAATTATCCTGCCTCGTGGACCACCACGCCCAGCTCCTTACTGCCTTCTCCTTGCTTTGCACTCCTGCATCCATTCACAGTACCCATCCCTCTAGCCACACTGGCACTTACAGCTCATAAAATGTACCATGTTATTTTGCATGTGCTTTTCTTTTGCCTAAAGTGGCCTTTAGGTGAGCTTAAATCTTCCCATCCTTCAAAACTCAGCTTTGAGAGATCTTTTTCAGCCAGGCGTGGTGGTGCACGCCTGTAATCCCAGCATTTAGGGAGGCTGAGGCAGGAGGATCGTTGCAAGTTCAAGACCAGCCTGGGCTACAAAGTGAGCTCAAGGCCGGCCGGAACTGCATCACGAGACCTTGTCTCAAAAAAAAACAGAGAGAGAGGAATCTTTAATAATTCTCTGCATTTGTTTTCTGCCTCGTTCCTTGCTCCAATCTATATTGTTTTCTTCCTTCTTTTCAAGTTAACGCAGTGTATCAACCATAATGGTCCACCCCTTGTCAGCGTGGCAGCTAGACACATTGTTTCTGTCTGTTTTCAGGTATAGAGACATACTTATTTTTTTAACATTTTACAGCTTGATCTGTATAACACAGGCTTAACAATCTTTAAGAAACATTATTAAATCTGTCAACATTATATTACATTAGAACCATAACATTCTGCCCCTGGCCCCCCGAAGACTCAACACACGTCTCTTTATGCAAAAGGCATTTCATCCATCTAGCCATAACAGTTTTAGCATTGCTGAAAAGTCTCAAGTCTCCTCTGAGATGTAAGGTGAATTTTTAGCTGTAATCGCCTGTATAGTGAAAACAAAGTTAAACAGGTTTAACATTTTTATTTTAAAAGTTACAAATGGGAATGCAGAGCATTGGGACCAAAGCAAGTCCAAAATCCAGCAGGGCGAACGTTATGCCCTATAGTATTGTGTCCAGCATCCGAGGCAATCTGTGGCACGCTGTGAGCTCTAAAGAGCTCGTGTGGCCCTGCCTCCATGGCACTTTGGATGGTTGTAGCACCATGGCTTTTTTTTCAGGCCTGCTTTGCTTTTTCTCCCCCTGCAGCTTTTTTTTAGGTGATCCATGTTTCTGGTGTTTTTTAAGCTTTCGCAGTCTCTACCACGCCTTCCACTTTTTCCTCACCGCTTTAGGTACTGCCCTCTCAGGGGCACCCTGCCTGGCCTCCTGACCTTCTGAAATTGGGGCGGAGGCCTTTTTAAATCCACAACTCTTGAATTTTACGTGCATCTAAAACCAGCATTGTATGGATGATGCCAAGGTCTGTTGCTAGCGGAAGCAGGAGCCAGGCTTTTCTCTCTCTTGGCAGTGGGGGTCAAGTGCGTGGATCTGAGCACTCTGAATCTAATGTTGACAAACAAATCTTTTATGTTGCTGCCATTTTGGCACATGGTGCTCTGCAGCTTTTTTTTCTTTTTAAAGCGAAGTCTTTTTATTACTGTGTAGTTTTGAGGCTGCAAAAAGTGGAGACTTGCTGCTTTTTTGTGATGCCCTCAGGCCATCTTCTACATTCTGGTTTTTTGGGGTTTTTTAGTAATCGAGATCTCTTCAGTTCTCTTTGTAGTTTATAGCTTTATTAGAGCTTTTTTTTTTGGTCGAACTCACAACATTTTAAATCATCTTGCTGGGTTCTTTGGTCTTGATTTTTAACATAGATTTGGCTAAGTATCCCCATAGCCATGCCACAGCCTGAACATTTTGATGCCTTGAATTCTTTTTTTGCCAGATTAATTAGTCTACCACCCTTCGTCTCAGGCAAAGTCTCTGGATATGAGCAAAATGTAGCAAACCTTCTGCCAAGCCATAACATATATTGTCTGGCATCAAACAGCCAATGCAGTTTTTGGGTTTTTTTTTTTTTCCTAGAAGAAACCTCTGGAGCCTGGTCTTTTCTTTTTTTTTCTTTTCTTTTTTTTGTCTTTTTGAGACAGGGTCTCACTGTGCAGTTCAGGCTGGCCTTGAGCTCACTTTGTAGCCCAGGCTGGTCTCCAACTCACAACAATCCTCCTGCCTCACCCTCCCAAGTGCTGGGATTACAGGGGTACACCACCACACCCAGCTTGGAGCCTGGTCTTTATTGGCAAGATTTTTATCAGCCTTTTGTTCTTTTGAGCTCTGACCAGAATCTCCCATGAGAACAGCCTAAGGTGTTCTAGCACTATTTTTTAAGGCAATATCTCTGAACCTTTTAAAACTCTTTTTATAAGACATTCTCAAAGGCTCTTGAACCAGTTTCACTATGCGGTTCAGGCTGGCCTTGAATTCACAGCAATCCTCCTGCCTCAGTGCTATGGTTTGTATCTGGATGTTCCCCCAAAGCCTCATGCATTCATGGGGGCGCTTCTAGAGTTATAATTGATCCATAGTCCAATGCTGGGATTATGCTACAGCTGTGCTGGGGCAGATAGTTTGCATATAATATAAGGGAGGGAAAGAGGCTGCTCTTTGCCCCTCCCCCCTTTTTGCTCTTGTTGCTTTTGCTGTCTTCTGCTGCCATGAACTTTTGCCCTCTGCCATGTGCCATTTTGCCGTGGAGCCAACCAAGTATGGACTGAAACCTCCACAAACTGAGCTAAATAAACTTTTCCTTCCTTAATTTTGGGCTCTGGGTATTTTGTCTTAGCAATGAGAGAAAAGTAACCAAGACCCTCAGCACCCTGAGTGCTGGGATTACAGGCATGCACCACCGTACCTGGCTTATCGTCAATATCTCTTAATTTCTTCATTTGTTCATACCATTGATTATAAACTTATTCTGAACAGTGTCTTCAATTTTATCTTCAATAAAGTTAATTCTCTCTTTAATTGTGTCTAAAGGTGATTTAAACTATTTTTTAAATAATCCCAGGTACTGAACCCAGGTGCAATGTACCACTGAGTTACATTCCCCAGCCCTTTTCTGTTTTTTATTTTAAGAAAAGGCCTTACTAAGTTCCCCAGGCTGGCCTTAAACTTGTGAACAATTTTAAGATACAGTATTTTACTTTTATCCTACAGGTCATTTTGCAATATTTTCAAGTTTCACTCTTTAGACCTTTAATGAAGTAATTTTGGGTTCTGTCTTAAAATTCCAAAAGCTGAAATTTTTATAGGCCTATTTCCATTCATAAGTCTGATGTGTTTGTCGATCTGACAAAGTGAGTTTGACACAAATACACAGTGTAAAGCATTAAAAAAAAAAAAACTCCGCATGTTCCGTGATCTTGTCCTTCCTCTTTAGAACTGTGCCAGTGGTTGAATGATTCATGTTGTAAGAATGTGTGACACCTACCATCCTTCCACTTCAGCCCAGTCGTTCAGTTTATTTTCACTTTTGTTTCCATGGTTACTGCTTTTGCTTCCTCGCATCCCCTCCACGTCACCACTGCTTCCCCTCTTGCTCCCAGATGCCCTGGGCTCCAACTGAGCATTGCACTGCACACAGCAGCACAACTGTGACATCTGGCAGACACGGGAGCTACTTCCTCAGTTCTGTGATTGTCCCAAATGCAGACTCTGTTCATATCTGTGAAAGTCTGCAACTTGAGTGTTCCTAAGTTCTACCTGTATGGCTAAAAAAATTTGTCAGTGGTCCAGCCAGGCATGGTGCTGCGTTCCTGCAGTCTCAGTACTTAGGCTGAGGCAGGCAGGATTATATTGGATTATATAGCAGACAGCCTCTGACATATAGTGACTTCAAGGCCCACCTGTACTACCTCTCAAGATCCTGCCTGAAACAAAACAAAACAGAACAAAAATTTGTTCTGTTGTTGGCCCATTTGGGGGGCCCAAGGGAAATTTTCGAAGATGAGGTACCATGCTTAAACAATGTACGTGTGCAAGACATCAGCTACAGTAGCAGGCAGCATGGAGCAGAGCAGAGCACAAGAGCCGCCTGCATCTCTACTGTATAATTCTTACACAGGTTGTTATCTCATACTTACATTCTTACATAGTGCTGTAACCAGCGCCTGTGTGTTTACCTCTGCTAAGTCGTGGCTACATAACTGTATCCCACTGTGCGCCCACACTAGACAAGCAGGATCATGTCCTCAAGATGTCCTTAGATGCCCATGAGCTTTGAAGCAGCCTGAGTGGTTCACCACATCCCACTCCCTCAAAACTCAGGCTAACATTTTGTATGTAACAGGGCACGTGTACCTGCAGTTAACAAATCAAGAACCATGTGGTTGTGCAAAATCGCTTTTTCATGTGAACAGTTTCATCCATAAGCAGCATCAAAACCTGGCACGTAACACTTAGGGCCTGGGCCATATGTTGAGCAAGGGCTCCAACCTGGAGGGTGAAGTCTGTGGTCCTTGGCCCTGGTCAGACCCTATTCCTACCAGTCAACCATTGCAGTTCCTGGCCAAGGCATCTGTTAAGTCATTTCCTGGCAAGAGGAGGGGCTTATGTCCTGACCCATGATAGCCTACACGGTCAGCTTTTTGTCCACACTCCCATACATCTCACCACAGGCCGGCACCCCATGAGGGACAGTGCCTGTCACTCTGTCCAAGCCGGCAGCCTGAGCATCAGTCCCCTAAAGATGGCTCAGCTGTCACATGTGAGATGTCTCTTTCATGCATCATGAGCAATCAGTCTGTCTCCAACTCTGCCCAGTGGCTCGACCTGCCTATTCTGGTTTCAAACCAGAGTACTTCCATAGTGGGCTGGACAGTGACCACTGTCCAATGCGGGACTGTGTCACAACTAGACGCATCAGTATATCTGGCATAAGCCAGAGGTCCCTCTTTCCCATTTGTATAGGGACTAGAAGTCACATCCTATAGTGTGTCCTCCTGGATGGGTTCCTGGGCTGTGTACATCACAGGTCCCCAAATTGTTGTCAGTTCGGCGGCCGGTAGGCTAGCCAAGAAAGAGGCCCGCTGTTGGAGGCACATCCCCAGCGCGTGAGAGTGGGGGCCTGTGTCACTCAACTCTTGGGATGGGCTGTTGATGTCTGCACCCACCCCTCGTCTGTCCCGTGATTCCTCACAGGCACACGGAGCTAGTACAGCACTACTCTTTCTCCATCAGAGAATACTGGTTCTGGGCTCCCTTCCAGAACTGTGACCAAAACCCAGCAAGGAGCTTCTGCTTCCCTTGTTTTTGCTGTTGGCTGTTGGCCCCAGCCAAGTCCATCATCTTCCACACTGATGGTTAGGATAGATGGCAGGTTAGGGTCAACGATTCATAGGGCTGTGCAACAGCTCTCTCCAAGTCCAGCAAGCAGCTTCTGCGGCATCGATCCAGCCCCACGTTGTGCCCCTTTTGGTCATCTGGTATAAAGGGCACAGAGGGTAGCCAGGTGCCATACATCCACCAAAAACCTGCTAGCCCGCATACGCCTATAATTGGTGTGCTATCATACTATCATCTGGTCCTACCTGACACAACATCCAAGAATTTGACAGGCATGCCAGTTCTTTGGGATCTTGTCTTTGTCTGTGGCTCACCCCCATGCCAGCAAAGCTTCCTTCAGGCTGTGCAAAGCAGCTTTCAGATCTGAAAGGTAATTAGAGGTTAACATAACACCAGCCATGAAACAGTGATACAGAGTGTGGTTTGGTCCAGACGGCCACATCCTGGGCCACCAGGCCAGGACACAACGTTAGGCTTTGCATAGCCTTGTGACAACATCTGGAAGGTCCATTGCCTGCCCTCCCAGGTGAAGGCAAATTGGTCCTGTCTGCAGTGTCAGGGTGAGATGTCACTGTCACTCAGCACGCCCCTTGTGGCTTCTCTACAGACCATACTAAAGGATTCTGGGCAGGGAGCATCACCCCTGCTTTGTCCAATTTCAGGACGGTCTGTGCCATCTCCTCCTGGCCTCCAGGTAGCCAGTACTGCTTCATGCATACAACCCATGTGGCCTGCAGGACAGTCAGTGGTGCATGCTGTGGATGACCTTGGACTATGGTTTTTACCATGTGAATTTGAAACCAGAATTTTCCCTGCATGGTGTCCATCCAAGCACACTTCAGACTTAGCCCTCCAGGCTGAAGCCCTTGCTCAACACATGGCCCAGGCCTTGGATGGCTTTGATGCCTAAAATGCAGTGGAGACCTCAGACGGTTGGAAAAACCAGAAATGTGGATCATCTAAGGAAAACAGCAAATAGGGAACAAAGTGGACCCAAGAGAGAAGCCATGGGAACTACAACAACCAGAAGTGCCGTGGGAGCAGAGCTCACAATTTATCACAGATGCTTCAGATGTTCCACGTGAAACTACAGGACATGATGTTAGTCCTGCTAGATTTTGCACTAGCTTTGGTCCCAATACTTTGTATTCCTGTTTGTACCTTTTGTATTGGTAATGTTTATCTTGTGCCATTGAATGTTGGGAGTGTTTAACTTTGTTTCCATTTGTCAGGATCTAGTAGCTAAGAGTCTGCCTTACATCTTGGAGGAGACTTGGGACTTTAACTTTTCAGTGATGCTGAAACTTTTAAGGCTTTGGCAACTTTTTGTGATGGATTAAAATGCCTTTTACATAAAGGGTTGTACATAGTCTTTGGGGGGCCAGGGGCAGAATGTTATGGTTCATGTCTGGATGTCTCCCCAAATCCTCATTCTGTCATGGGGTGAACTTCCAGAGTTCATAACTGATTCATGGTCCAGTGTTGGGATTGTGGGTGTGAAAGCTACATCCACCCTGGAGCGAGTAGTTTGCATACAATGTAAGGGAGAGAAAGAGGCTGCTTGCGGCTGCTCCCTGCTTTTTGCTCTTGTTGCTTTTGCTGTCTTCTGCCAACTTGGATTGTTGTCCTGTGCCCTGCCACCCTGCCTTGGAGCCAGCTGATTATGCACTGAAACCTCCACAAACTGTGAGCTAAATAAACCTTTCCTTCCTTAACTTTGGGCTTTTCAGATCTACAAGGTATAAACTAGCTGTCAGGTGTCACAGCTGTATTCCCAGCTACTCGGGAGGCTGGGATGGGAGAATCACTTGAGCCTAGGAGTTCCAGGCCAATCAAAGCATTATAGCAAGTCCCCAGCTTGAAAAATGAATAAATAAGTAAATTAGAATCAGAATCGTGATTATCTTTGATGATGCAGGTTGAATGAGGTCTGCGGAAAAGACGGATTTGAAGTCCTAACCCTAGTACCTGTGAATGTGATCTTATTTGGAACTAGGGTCTTTGCAGAGGTCAGCCAGGATAAGGTCAGAATGAATTAGAGTAGGACCTAATCCAGTAACTGATACCCTTATAAGAAGAGAGAAATTAGGCCAGGTGTAGTGGCACACACCTGTAGTCCCAGCATTCAGGAGGCTGAGGCCAGAAGGATCACTGCAAGCTAGAGGCCAGCCTGGGTAATATAATGAGTTCGAGGCCCGCCTGAACTACATAGTAAGACAGCGCGTCTCAACAAAAGAAAGAGACTAGAGCACAGAAACATGCAGATGTAGGTGGTGACATTAGAGGCCTAGATCGGGGTGATGCGGCTTCACGCTCAGGTCCCCTATGGAGTACTGCTACCACCAGAAGTTAGGAGAGAGGTGTAGCATAGATTCTTCTCCAGAACATACAGATGGAATACCTTGATTTTAGACTTCTAAACATCTGATCTTCTAGCCCCCTGATCTGTGAAAGAAAGGACTTCTGTTGTCTGAAGCCACCCAACTCAGGGCAAGCTAACTGATACAGCCGCCCTAGGAAATTAACACACTATGAACGAGGAGAAAGGGTGAAAGAAACTCCCGGGGTACAAAAACGGGTGTGTCTCTTGTATACTTTTGTATACACTTGATGTTATACCCAGTTTTTTAAAAAGTAAATAAGGAAAACAATAAAGATCTGGGCGGACATACAAGATAATCTCTTTCAGTACACACTTTCTTGTTTATTTTAGAGTTGTTTCTCTATATGGGGTCCATTGTGCTGTTTTTTCTACTTTCATATTGTTTGTTTAAAAACGTTCATATCAAAAAGTGTTTTCAAAGCACATAGCCACAAATGAATCTGGGAAGTTACTTGAGGCTTCTGTTCTTTGCAAATGAAGAGAAGGAAATCGGGTGAAAATCAAGAGCTAAGACATTGTTACCCACACAAATGAAACCCAGAAGAGGTGATATGTAAATTAGAAAGCCCCTCCCCCCAGCAGATTCCATCACTCTGCTAACCGAGGTATTTAGAGCTGTGAAATGCAGTATTCCTCTCCCATGGATAATGCTGAAAATTATCACTTTCTGGGTTATTTCAGCAGCCCTAGAACTGCATCTTACTGTTTATTAGCAGTGTATGCCAGAGAGGGTGCCCCTGCAGCTGGGAACCCTTGCAAATGTTAATTGATAGTTTGATTCTTTGTAGTTTTTCTCTCAAAGTCAGTGAAGTCTGGGAAGGACTTGGTGCAGCCCTCCGTACCAGTCTCCACCTCACGGGGAGTAACTGCACCGCAGCCTCTATAAAAATGCGGAAAATGTAGCCGAGGAAGCTGGGCTTCTTACCTAGGTTTCCTGCCTGTGAAATCTGCATTTGCGATCATTGCATTGTTATTCAAACCCTAAAGTGCTTTTGAAACTTTCCCAAGCAGAAGTAGAAAGGAATGAGGTTTGGACATTCCTCCGGAGGTAATGGCACATCAGGTAAAAAGTGCTGCTGTTAGGAAGTAGGTAGGTGAGCGTTTGAGAGATTTGGGCAGATCGCACTGAGTGCACATAAAGATGATATTTTAAGCTCAGGAACGGACTAAAAGTCTTACGGAACTGCTGAGAGTTTGGAAAAATATTGAAAAACTATAGTATCACAAAGAATTGAAAAGCCAGAGACGGTGCCATCCTGAATCAATGGCATAAGCACCGCCCCTAATGTCTCTTATGATTGTCCTCGTAAGCTCAGCCCACCTGTCAGCAGAAATTAAATGGCAGCGTGACAGAGATACTCTTACTGAGCTGCTGCCTGCTTTTACAAAGCGGTGTTCAAAACATTTTACTAATGCACCACAGGGTAGTTATAAATGATTAAAATCAAATAACTTCAAAATAGCTAAATAATTTAAACCCTTGTCAAAGTAAATCAGCTAAGAATATTCTGAGGCTTAATGTATCTTATTTTTATACTTTGATTTGCTTGTTTTCTGATTAAATCAGATAAAACGATAAAATAGTTAAACTTTCAAATCTAATGTGCCAAGTGACATCTTTTCTGCCAAAAAATAAAAGCCCACATGAATTAGAAATCAAATTTAAACACATCTGCCGGGTGTGGTAGCACACGCCTGTAATCCCAGCACTCAGGAGGCTGAGGCAGGAGGATCATTGCGAGTTCGAGACCAGTCTGGGCCACAAAGTCAGTCCAAGTCAGCCTGAACTGCATAGCGAGACACTGTCTCAAAAAGACAAAAAACAAAGCAACAACAACAACAAAAATTTAAACACATCAACAAACAGACTTAAAAAGTGGTCATGAAATTTGGGAGAATTTTCCACAAGTCCCAAGCGCCCCCAGTCAAATGGTAGCCCTGTGTCCTCCCAAGAACACACACATTTTCACAAAACATACATCCAAATTTTTCTTTAATGTACGTAGTCCTTAGGTTCTAGACATTGTTATAGGTATAATTTTACTTTTTATTGTTTTTCATTGGCTTAGTGGGTGCTAGGGATTGAACCTAGGGCCACGCACAGGCTCAGGGTGAGACCTGCCACTGGGCTGTGCCTCCACCTAGTGTGTGCATTCGCAGACATACGTATGTGTGCTCTTGGCAACAAGAAATTAGCGATTAATTAGACAGATGAGGCATATCCATTATAAATTCACCGGCAAAGTAAGGTACTAAATCTCAAGTGCTGTGAATTATACAGGGATGCAGAATAAGATATCCCTGGATGGTGGGATAGGACTGGGTTCAATCAGAGAAAACTTACTAGAAAAAAAAATGCCTCTTACCCTGAGCTTAAATTATAATGAGTGAAAAAAAAAAAAGAAAAAAAAATTATAATGAGTACCAAGATAGATTTAGAAGCCAGGTAAAACGTGGGACATCATGTATAATATATACAGAAGAATGAACAAAGTGCCCTAGCTGAAAGAGGGGGTTTCAGTGATAGCAAGCAGGGGTAGATAAGGAAAGAAAGGTACATGGCCTAGAGAAACAGATTTAATGCAAGACATACAATATAAAGAATTTACAAGGTTGGCTGAAAGAAGGAGAGAAAGAGAATAAAAGAAAGAAAGAGAGAGAGAAAGGAAGGAAGGAAGGAAGGAAGGAAGGAAGGAAGGAAGGAAGGAAAAGGTAGGTTGAGACCAGATTGTGAAGGGTCTCTAAATTATAAGTCAAGAAATTTCTGTTTCATTTTATAAACAGTGGACAGTTGATACATTTTTTTTTAGCAGTAGAGTGGTAAAAAGGTTGTCCATGTACAGAAAATTAGAAGGAAAGGATTTTGCATGCAGGGAGAATTATCAGAAGGTAATTGTTACTGCACCATGAGCAGGGTCATGGTGGTATTGGCACAAATGAAGAACAGAAACAAATATCTATAGGATCTATACAACAAGGCTTGCAAAAGGAACAGAGCAAAGGTAATCTGAAGAATTTGCTTGTTTTGCTTATTAGGGCAAAAACACTTCATATGAGATCTACCCCAGCGTGTTTTTAACTAAACTGCTTTACTATTGGCTATCGGTGGGGTTATGTAGCACATCTCCAGAGTGTACTCAGCCTCCCTCTCTGAGATTGTATGCTTCCTGATTAGAACCTTTCCCCTGTCCTCTGCCCTTACCACCTCCCAAACACCATTCTACTCTTTGATTCCACGAACTGGAAGGGATTGTTTCACTTTGTTTTGTTTGTGGTGTTTGGATTGAATCATGCTAGACAAGTACTCCACCCACCCCCCCACCCCCCACCCCACCCCACCCCGAAGACCCAGGACTATGTTAAATACTTCCTATAAGTTGAATCATACAGTATCTGCCTATGACTAGCTCCTTGCGCTTAGCCTAATGTCCTCCAGGTTTATCCATAATGTCACTTTTGGTAGAATTTTATTTTTTCACCTGGGCTAAGGTTTTGAATAGATATTTCTGCAAAGAAGGAATATATATGGTGGAAAAAAGCTGAAAGTTCCCGACACACAAGTTACAAATTTTCACGCATATGAACAGACCTGCCACAAAGAACACTGCAGATGTGAACAAATGCAGCTCCTGTGTGTGCCAGATGTTGTCAGGTTATGCTGCTGTGCCCTTACCGTACACTGCGATAGTGCACAGCAGCACAGTGCTCAGTCAGAGCCCAGGGCATCTGGATGCAAGAGGGCAAGCAGTGGTGACGCAGGGTTTTTTTTTTTTTTAATGCTTTACATTGTATGTTTGTGTCAAAGGTATATAGGACTCACTTTGTCGGACTTATGAATGAATCTGATTTACAAACATCTTCAGAAGCGAACTTGTTCATAAGTCAGGGACTGTCACCAAGGAAATGCAAATTAACCACAGTGAAACATCACTTCACACCTATCTGGATAGCTCTTATCAAAAATAGATAGCAAGAAGCCAGGCATAGTGATGCACACCTATAATCCCATCACTCCAGAGGCTGAGGCAGGAGAATCACTACTAACTTGAGGCCAGCCGGGGCTACAAAATGTATTGAGGTCCAGCCTAAGCTACATAGTGAGACCTTGTCTCAAAAAGCCAAATTAGTGGACAGCAAGTATTGGCAACATAGGGACATGAATTCTTGGATATTATTGGGGGAAATGCAAAATGGTACCACTATTTAGAGAAGAGGGTGGAGCTACACATGCCTGTAATCCCAGCACTTAGGAGGCTGAGGCAGGAGGATGGCAGTGAATTTGAGTTGAGCCTGGCCTACACAGTGAGTTCAAGGCCAGCCTGAACTACAGAGCAAGAGCCTATCTCAAAAAACAAACAAAACAAAATAGTACTATTATATGATACAACTATCCTACTACTGCCTCTCCCCAGTCTTATACAACCTACATGACCTAGCCTGATTTCCCTGAAGAAAAGAATGTAAATACAGGAAAACAGAACCAAACATAGAAAATGCTCATATATCCAGCATGGGAGGAGGAGGAAAGGCCACTATGGAGATCAAAAACAGTTCATGGTAACACCAATGATTGTGATTATTATTTTCCAAATTTTCCTGTAATATTATTCAAGAAAATATAAGATATTGAAAACTTCTTAAAGAAAATAATGAGAAGGCAAGAGTGACACCAAAACTCTTAAGAATTCTGCCAACAGGAAATTCTTTAAGAGACAGAGCCAGAGCTGGGCATGGTGATGCACACCTATAGTCCCAGCACTCAGGAGGCTGAGGCAGGAGGATCTAGGAGGTCAAGGCCAGCCTGGGCTACAAAGTGAGCTCAAGGCCAGCCTGAACTGCATAGCTAGATCTTGTCTCAAAAAGACAAAAAAAAAAAGAAAAAGAAAAAGAGAGAGAGAGACCAAAAAAGAGAGACAGAGACAGATAAATGTTACAGTGGGGTCTTTTGTTTCGTTTTGGGGGGTCTTGGTTGGTTGATTTGGATTGTTACTGTTTTGTTGTTGTTTGTTCTTTAGGGGCTTGTTTTGTGGAACTATGGATTGAACCCAAGGCCTCCCACTAGCTACAGCCTCAGCTCTTTTTTTTTTTTTTCAAGACAGGGTCTCGCTAAGTTGCCCAGGCTAGGATTGAACTGGCAATCCTCCTGCCTCAGCCTCCCAAGTCACTAGGATTACAAGTGTACATCACTGTACCCTGCTTAGTGTTTTACTAATGTACATTGCTCATTTAGGTGAGATGAAGACATAAAGTATATGTATATAAATTTTGGATTAATAATGAATACAAAATCTCTAAGAACAGTAAAATAAATTCATAATAAATAACTCACCTGTGCTAGCTTCCTGATCCAAATAAACAATTGCATTTTCAGGACATTGACTTAAATTATTGAATTAACATATTTGGATATTTGGTTTTTCTGTTTTGTTTTGGCTCTTGGTTTTTGGTTTTTGCAGTTTTTCTGTCTGCTTTGTTTTGAGAGATTTTCTTGTGGGGAGGGGCACTTTCTCTGTGTAGCTCAGACTGGCTTGCACTCATGATGATGGCATTCATCAGCACTCGGGAAGCTGAAGCCAGAGGATGGCCACAAGTTCGAGGCCACCATAGACTACATAGTGAATTCAGGGCCAGTCTGAACTCTATAATAGGACTCTGTCTCAAAAAAGGAAAAAAAGAAAAAATCAAGGGCTGGGATTACAGGCATGTGCCACCACACCCTGCTGAATTAACATATTTGATTATTTTACAATCATGTATGTGATCATGTGGACAAAGTGAAACACAAATACAATATGGTTAAATTCTAATTACCCACTCAACGCCTTTTGGATAATCCTCAAACCAGTTCACCTGGTGGGTCTTTGACATCTAGGTGGATTAATACCATTTCTGCAGTACTGTATATCATGCAGTTGTTATGTGAAAATAATTACCTTTACTCTTGGTAAATTTTTAAGAAACCCCTCAAGTATTGGAAGAAGTTAATTTTTTGTACAGTTTATGTATGTTAATAAGCATAATCTTAAAAGAGAAGTTGTTATAGAAATCAGGACATAGAATGATAAAATAGCATGGATTTGCGAATCAATCAAACCTGGACACAGAACAGCGGAAGGATTACAGGAGTGATTTGCTTAATTAGTGTTGATTAATAGCTAAGGAAGTCTGACCTCAGATGCTTACGGATAGCAGAGGAAGCCAGTCATGCCACCAACTAAAGTAAAATAGTGCAAAAATTGAAATATGTGTTACCATTATTATTAAATGATTACCCTTGTGTCAAATATTGTCCCCACCATTTTTAGACAGAATTTCACTATAAAGTCCAGGCTGACCTTGAACTCACTATGTAGGCCAAGCTGGCCTCAAACTTGTGATCTCCCTACTTCATACCTGAGAGTGCAGGTATGTGTCACTACACCTGGCTTGTCCCCAGAGCAAGAAACTGAAGCTTACACACATCATATAAGTTGTCTAATATAATGTAGTAAGTGACATATTCAAGCCCAGATTTGCTGGTACAGAATCTGAGGCTTCCTTTTTAAGTGTATGTTTGTAATACAGACTAGTGGCGTTCCTTCTGGGGAGGTGGTGCATATACCATGCTTGATCATTTGCAATTCCTGTACCCTCCTCACCGCCTCCCAAACTGGGCTCTTGCTGGGCGTGGTGGCACATGCCTGTAATCCCAGCACTGGGGAGGCTGAGGCAGGAGGATCGTCATGAGTTTGAGACCAGCCTGGGCTACAAAGTGAGCTCAAGGCCAGCCTGAGTTGCATAGTGAGATCCTGTCTCAAAAAGACCAAAAAAGAAAAAAAAACCAAAACCCTGAGCTCTTAAACACAGATGCATCAGGCTCCTGATAAGGTTGAAGTAAAGGTGCTGTGAAAGTAGAAAGGCAAAAGCTCTCAGTGCAGTGAGGCAGGAGACAGCACAGAGGCAGTGCAAAGGGGTCAAAAACCAGTTTGCAGCGCTGGGCATTGTTGCAGCCTGCTCCCTTTAATGTTGTTGCTTGCTCCCGTTGCTATAAGACAAACATGTTGTAACTTGCTGTAACTTGCCCCCTCCCCGGGCTAAAAGTTTGCTTAAGCTACATGTCTAAACTTGCGCTGTTTTCTGTTCTGTATGCGTCTCCAAGCACCCTACCCTTCCCCTTTCCTAAGCCCTCGCTAAGCATAAAAACCTGACCATCCACCCACCTGGCGCTCTCCTTGCCTGCGTTGCAACGGAGACGCCGCTGGGTACCAGCTTAAATAAAGCGCTTTTTGAGAGATCTCGATTTTGTTCCGGGTTACTTTTTGGGGGGTCCCACATTTTGGGGGCTCGTCTGGGATCCCTACTGGCCCCTCTCCGCTTCCCAGGTAAGTTTGCACCCCACTTTTTCGTTTTCTGTTGATCGGCCGATTTCGTGCTTCTCAATAGCACGTTTGGGACGGCAGACCTTGTAGGTCTCGCTGCAGTGGAGCGGGACGCCTCCCTTTTGGTTTCGGTTTAGGGGAATGTTTGGCATTGCCTTGTGCTTGTTCCCCTTTTGTTAAGAGGGGAATGTTTGGCATTGCCTTTAGTTTGTTCCCCTTTTTGGTAAGGGAGTGTTTGGTCTTCACCTTTTGATTGCTCCCTATTTGCGACTCTAAATTTCTTCTTCCTCCTCGCTTTTCCCGCTTGCCCGGTTTTTTTTTGCCTCCACAGCCATTTTCTAGGTCTCGAAAAATGACATCACGGCGCCATCTACTGTCTGAATTTGTTAATTGTTAATTGTTAACTTTGTCAATATTTGTTTGTCTTTGTCTTTGTGAAAATGGGTCAGTCAGTGTCCGCGTCTCTAAGTCCTTTGTCTCTGGTTCTTAATCATTTCTCGGAATTTCGCAGGAGGTCACGAACCTTTGGGGAACCAGTGTTTCCCGGAAGACTCCGCACCTTTTGTGAGTTCGAATGGCCTGCCGTAACCTCTGGGTCATGGCCCCCGGAGGGATCTTTTTGTTTGTCTCTGGCACAGGAGGTCTGCCGTGCAGTTTTCAGTCCACCCTCCCACCCGGACCAGTTTGTCTACATTCAGGTTTGGGCTGATCTCATCCAGGACCCACCGCCATGGATTAAAAAGTCTCCCCAGGTCCTAAAACAGGAACCTCGCTAACTTCCTCTCCTAGCTCCTCTCAAGGACAGCAAGCCGAAAAAAGAGGCCACTCCTCCCTCTGGTAATGTTCTGCCCCCTTTGGCTCCGGAGGAACCTCTAGATTCCCCCGCGCCGCCTCCCCCGTACTCCCTCGTATGCCCTCTCCCGACGCTCCCGGTCAGAATCCCCCTCCTCCAAGTCCCAGGCGAACCCTCCGTCACCATCGTTCGGGTTCCCCAGACTCCACCAGTCAAGGTGGAGACATGAGAGCGGCGCCCCTCCTCCCTTTGCATGAGGCGCCACGCATGGAGGGACAACGACCAGCTTTTGTCTATGTCCCCTTTACTATGTCGGATTTATATAACTGGAAACACCAGAATCCCCCTTTTTCTAAGGACCCTCAGGGCCTCATTAACCTGTTAGAATCTATCTTTTTCACCCATCGTCCCACTTGGGACGATTGCCAACAGTTGCTCCAGACTCTTTTCACCTCAGAGGAACGTGAACGCATCCGCAATTTAGCCCGGCGAACCGTCCTTGATCCGGACGGAAATCCCACTGCGGATGCGAGACGACAGGATGCTGTTTTCCCCCTTACCCGACCAGACTGGGACCCTAACTCAGATTCAGGTAGGGAGGCTCTCGACCGTTTTTGCCAGCTGTTTCTGGGAGCCCTTAAGGCTGCTGCCCAGAGACCCACAAATCTATCAAAGGTTACTGAGGTAAGACAATTGGCATCTGAGTCTCCCACAGCTTTCTTAGAAAGACTGCTGGAGGCTTATCGTATATACACCCCATCGACCCAGGGGCCCCAGAAAATGCGAGAGCAATTAACATCGCTTTCGTGTCCCAGTTGGCCCCTGATGTAAAACGCAAGTTACAAAAATTTGAGGGGTTCAAAGGAACCCCCTTAGCCAATTGGTGGAGATAGCCCAGAAGGTTTTCGACAGCAGAGAAGATCCCAAGGATCAAAAACTCACTAAGGTCCTCGAGGTCTTAGTAAACAACATGGGAGCTAAGAGGCAACTACTGTTGCAGGGAAATTGACAAATGCAAACAGGCCTCTCTTAGGCAAGGATCAATGTGCATACTGTAAAGAGACCGGCCATTGGCGTAGAGATTGTCCCAAGCTGCAGGAAAAACTCCGAGAAGATGCAAAGACCCTTCTCAATCGTGAGGGGGTCAGGGCTCCACAGGCCCCCTGGAGCCCCAGCTAACTTTAACTGTGGGGGAGCCAACCCGTAGATTTCCTCGTGGACTCTGGAGCGGCCCACTCGGTTTTAACCAAACCCCTTGGAAATCCCACTGGAGAGACTCTAAAGGTTATCGGGGCTACAGGAAACACCCAAGTTGTTAAACAATACCAGGCCAGATTATCCAGACCCGGACGCCCTGATATCCAGCATACTTTCTTATGGGCTCCAGGTTGTCCGGACCCTCTGTTGGGAAGAAACTTAATGCATAAACTTAAGGTTCAGTTCAGTTTCATTTCTGATGCCCCCCAAGTGACTATGGGGCCTGACTCAGACCCACCAATCAGAATACTGGCATCTTATCTTACGGGCGAGGGACATCTCCTCTACTGCCAAGATTGCGAGGAGCCTGAGGAGAGATGTTTCAATAGGACCTCAGATGATAACCTCCTGGTTCAATGGCTCCAGGAGATCCCCTCGGTATGGGCTAAAAGCTATCCCCCTGGGTTGGCCGTCAATCAAGCGCCCATAGTCATAGAACTAATACCCACTGCAACTCCTATAAGGCTGAGACAATACCCAATTAGCCTGGCTGCACGAAGGGGAATTGCCTCACATATCTCCAGATTTAAGGCCCAGGGGATTCTTAGACCATGCATCTCTCCCTGGAACACGCCTTTGCTGCCGGT
>PVLD010009699.1:8564-75426 GCA_004027595.1 Dinomys branickii | reverse complement strand
CAATAGTAGAACCATGTTAGCCCTCCTGCACATATGTATATTCGTGAATATTCCTCTATACATACATACATACATTTTTGTCTTTTTCTTTTCTCCTTTCCTTCGTCCCATCCGTTCTCTGTTTTTGGACAGATTTCCTTCATGACTTTTAGTTTATATTCCCACCCTCGGGTTCTTACACCAGTGATATAATACGTTGTCTGAAAAACATGGAACGCTTCACGAATTTGCGTGTCATCCTTGCGCAGGGGCCATGCTAATCTTCTCTGTATCGTTCCAATTTTAGTATATGTGCTGCCGAAGCGAGCACAACATTCCCCTTTAATCACCCATTAAAATTTATCTTCTAGTCATGTTATTCTTTCTTCTGACAGTTCATTGACTTTATTTCCCTACTGCGCCTCTTTCCTCCTGCCATTGATTTTTTTCCTCTTCTTCCCAGTTTTCCCATTTTATTCGACCCTCTTTTTAAACGCCTAACTCTGGGTATCCCTTCGCTCCATTATTTTAGTCTCATTGGTTTGCTTTGCCCTCCTTTATTAAGCTTAACCTTTTATTAATTGTAAACGATATGCCCCCTTTTAAGATGATTGGAGTCATCACTGTGTCTTCCTCGTGCGGCTTTTGCTGCATCGCTAGGTCCCCTTTGTTTGTATGTAGATATTGCTACGGTTGGCATCTTTCCTCTGAGAAACGAGCCACGGCAGACACAAGCAGGCTGTAAGGGTGACCGGCCGCTGTCTTACACCAGAGCGAATGAGAAAAAATCGCGTCTGACTTCAGCCACAGCTTAGCATCACTCAACCCTCAGGGGATATTTCAATCTAGACAATAGTGTAATGAAAGTTTCCAGCCGACAAAGGACTCAAGTAGGATCTAAGTCCTGCTTCAAGATACTTTGCTCCTGGCAACGTCAGATAAAAAAACCCACGTTAGTAGACAGTACAGCTGTGAAGAACTGTATCATAAGATAAGCAAACCACCTGTCCGTATGCGCTGTGCCAGACAAAATCAGGTAAGTGCTCACGGGGGGGGGGGTCCACCCCCATATAATCTTTCTAAAATTGATTTTTAATTTTTATTGGTACATTTTTGTAGCACATCATGATTCTTTTTTTAAAATCCCTTTCTCCTCCAGTCCTCCCTCCATCCACCTTTTGCAAAAGGTCTCTCTGCCTATTTCCCGTGATCTGTCTTTTGTTTTGTTCTATTTATATTTTGGGCTTCCTGTATAAGAGAAGCCGCACAATACTCAAGTTTGTGTGTCTGAGTTACTTCATTTAACACGGTCTCAAGAGACAGCCGTTTTCCTACATAAGACTTCAGTTTATCTTCATGGCAGAGTAATAGTCCACCATGTGCAAATGTGTTGCCGTTATCCATGCATCTGCTGATGGAGATACAGGTGCTTCCAGTACTTAGTTACTAGGAGTTGTGCTGCTGTAGACCTGGCTATGTATTTGTAACTGGCTCTCTAACTCTCCCAGGAAGAAGATGCCTAGGAGAATAGCTGGGTGTGATGGAATTTCCACTTCTAATCTTCTGAGAAATCTCCATATGGATTTCCATGTTTGTCTTAGTCTACATTCCCACCAACAGTGTACAAAGATTCCTTTTGCCCTGTAGCCTCGCCAGTGTTCGTTACTTTATTTTTTGATGATAGCCATTCTTTTTGGAATGAGATGGAATCTCAGTATTGTTTTAATTTGCATTTCACTAATGGCCCGAGAGAGTAAACATTTCTTTGTGTATTTCTTGGCCATTTGTACTTCTACTGAGAAGCAGCTATTCATTTCAGTTGCCTATTTTTTTGTTTGGACTTTTTAGTTTTGGAATCTTTTTTTTTTTTTTTTTTTTGAGTTTTTGTATCTAAAAGATACTAGTTCTCTGTCCCAGGAAGAGCGGACAAAACTCATTTCCCATTTTATCGGTGGGCTCTTCACTCTGTTGGTTGTCTCTTCTGCTGTGCAGAAGCTTTTAAATGGGGTGCGATCCAATTTGTCGATTCTTAAATTTGATATAATCTAATTTGCTATTTCTTATGCATTTGGAGTCCTGTCCAGCAAGTCCTTGCCTGTGCTTATGTCTTCAAGATTTTACTTATTTTATCCTCTAGCAGATTGTTTCCATCTTAGCATTTAGATGTTCGACTCCTTTTTGATTTTACTTTAGTACGTGGTGAGAGATGTGGCTTTAGATTCAACCTTCTGCGTGTAGAGAGCCAGTTTCATCCGCACCACTTGTTAAGGACACGTTCCCCCAGAGTGTGTATTGGGCCCTTTGTCAAAGCTCAGGTAGCCTGGGGCGGCTGGGTGATCTCTGCAACCTCTGTTCCGTTCCATCGACCCACATGTCTGCTTTTGTGCCAGTGTGGCCGTTTTGATTGCTGTAGCTTTGTGATATAACTCGAAGTCTGCGATTATGATACTTCTTTCTTTGCTTTTGTTGCTTAGGATTGGTTTAATTATTCTGGGTCTATTCTGGTTCCATAGGAATTTTGCTTTTCAGAATTTAGGACTTTTCATTTGTCCTAAAATCACAGAAGCAAAAAATCATAAAGTTCATGAGTTTCATGAACACAAAACCAACAGAGCAGGCAGCATCTCTCCTACAGCGTCATCGCCATGCTTTCCAGGTAGACCACAGGATGCACGCTGCCTTGAAATGTCCTCAGCAGGCCGTGTCATTGAACAGAGCAGTGTACAACCCAGAGTCCTTCCTTTGCCATGGAATGAATAGAGACAAAAGAGACTATTCAAATTTTGTCCCATCTGAATCTTAAGACTGTTTTCTCTGGCTCTCTGAGGAATGCTGTTGGTATTTTGATCGGGACTGAATCGAGCCTGTGTATCAGTTTTGGAAGTACGGTTACTTTGACAATATTAGCTCTGCCTATCCAGGAAGGGGGACATGTTTCTGTGTTTTAATGTCCTCTTAGAGTACTGTTGTTTTCCTTCTAAAAGTCTTTCACTTCCTTGGTTAGATTAGTTTCTAATAGTTAATATTTCTCAGTGACATTAGAAATAGTATTGTTTTTCTGATTTCTTTTTTAGTGAGGTTATTATCTCTATACAGGAACACATTGGATTTTTGTATGTTGATTTTGTATCCTGTTATGCTACTGAACTTGGTTATTAATTCTGGGAGCATTTTAGTGGAATATCTTGGGTCTTCTACACAGAGGACCATGCCGTGTCTAATGGTATTTATTTGACTTCTTCATTCCTACGCTTTCTAGTTCCTTCTCTTGCCTGAGTGCTCTGGCTCGTGCTCTGTGTACCGTGTTGGGCAGTGTGTGGGTGGTGATGGTGGGGTCCTTGTCTGGGGGCTGATTTTCTAGGGAAAGTTTTTAGTTGTCCATATTTAGTATGATGTTGGCAGTAGGTTTGTCATATATGGCTTTTATCAGATTGAGATAAAGTCCTTCCATGTCTATTTTCTTCAGGGTTTTTATCATGGGTGGATATTGGGTTTTTGTCAAAGGCATTGTCTGTGTCTGTGGAGATTATCCTTTGATTTTTGTTTTTGCTTCTGTTTATGTGATGTACTACATTTATTGATCCGCGTATACTGAACTCTTCTTGCATCCCTGATCATGATATGTGGATTTTTGATGGTGTGTGACTCTGTCTTTGCCAGTTTCTTGTTGAAGATTTTTGCATCTTTATTCATTAAAGACATTTGCCTATAGCTCTCTTTTCTGATTGGGTTTTTGACTGGTTTTGGAATCGGGGGAATGCTGGCTAGATAGGCCCTCTGGAGGACGTCTCTGAATCCTGGCCCCCTCTTACTACTCCTATCCACCAAGAAACAGCTAGAGCAGTCACTCTAGCTTAGCCGCCTCTCCCCTAATGGTAACTAAGGTCACTTCTTCAAAGGAGGAATTTGAGACCTGAGATGAATTGAGCACAGGCAGACACAGGCCCACAGGACGGTCTCAGAAAAAGGTGAGGCCAGCACAGAGTCTTGTCTGGCAACCCTGTTTCGGGTCCTCTCCCACAGTGAGAACTTTCCCCTTTGCTTCCTAGTAAACTTCTCTCCTTGCAGCTGTCACCTCCTCTACCTGCAGTTTCATTTTTCAATGCTGTGAGACAAACCTGGTGTTCCAGTGACAGTCTGGGGAGTGAGATCCTTGTGATGACTATACCCGACAGTTTGTCTCAGAAACCTTTAGAACTGGCTTGCAGGGGCCTTTGGAAAGGTCTGAACATGCTGGCTAGAGTGGAAGATTCCGTCTGGGGCAAGGAAGACCAAAGTGCTGACAGAAAAGCAGAAAGCAGAGACCAGGCTGAGGAATTTTCCACCGGGAAGAAGAGTTCCATTGTCAGTCGGAATTAAGACTATGTGCATTACCACACTGTGGCGGAAAATTTGTCTGTATTTTGCTCATGCGCAGACAGATGCTGCAGGAGACTGGGATGAAGGGAAATAGACTAACTGATATGGCAAAGAAAATTTCAAAGTAGCCCAGGATTTGGGCTGTGGCATGGATACTGCTGGAGGCTTTAGGCAGATTTAAAGTTAAAATCCGTAGTTTCAGTTAAAAGGAAGCACCAGCAGAGTTGGAGCCATGGATGGTATGGTTGCTGAAAAGCATAGCATTAGAAAGTGCTTTGGTTCAGGACCATAGGCAAGACAGCTCGAATACATCTCAGGGATCAGCGGGACCCCCGCCTCCCCCCAGCTCAAGTGTATAAAAGTAAAAGACACTGCTTTGAGAGTCCCAGGTAGCCCAGCTCATTCAGGGACATCTAGGAAAAAGTTTCCCTACATTCAGTGTCCCAGGCACTGGAAGGCTGCTGGGCCATGATTCAAAGTGGCCAGAGTGCTACTCAGCTGGTGGCAGACCTTGCTGTCATCCACATGGTTCTGGTTATACAGGCATAAAAATATAAGAGTTGCGGGGTGAGGGAGGCTCCTACGCAGATTTTAGGAAAAGGCCTAGCAGGTGAGGCAGCTACCCCGACAGTGGTAACCTGACAGTTACCCCAGCAGGGCCGTGTTGGGAAGCTGTGAAGATAGGGCCAGATTTGTAGCGGGGGCTCTGGGAAGTCGCAGATGCTATAAAAGTGGCAAGTCTGCCGTGGGAAGCTGCAGACATGAGCAGAGCCACCTCGAGAGAAGAGCCACGAGGGCTGCAAGCAGCAGTGGCACAGGGGTGTGTCATCCAAGCCCCTTTGCAGCTCGCCAGTCACCACAACATGCTCCAGGTGCTGGAGATGGAACCACAAGATTTCGTGTTTGCCCTGCTGAATTTCACTCTTGCATTGGTTCCATCCCTTCCTGAATCCCTGTTTTTTCCCCTTTTGGAATGAGAATGTGCACCTGGTGCCATTGTACGTTGGCAGTGTTTAACTTTGTTTTTGACTTTTACAGGGGTCACAGCTAACAGTTTGCCTTGAGTCTCAGCAGAGACTTTGCTTTTAGATTTTTCAGCAATGCTGGAACTATTAAAACTTGAGCAACTCTTGGAGGGAGATTAAATGTCATTTTTTGAGCAAGATTTTCTTTTAATTTAGATGCTTTATTTTTTTCTCACTGTTGGTGGGAGTGCACACCGGTGCAACCGCTACTGAAATCAGTATGAAATTCCCCAGAAAGCTAGGATTAGAGGTCCCATTTGACCCAGCTATTTCCCTCCTGGGTATCTTTCTGGACGAATTAAAAATATCATACCACAGCAATGTATGTGCACTTATGTTTATAGCAGCACAGTTTGTAATAGAATCTAAGTCTTGGAAACATCTCAAATGCTCATCAGCTGAGGAATGGATAAAAAAAGATGTAGTCTATTTACACAATGGAGTACTACTCAGCCAGAAAGAACAAACTTGAGACATTTACAGGTAAATGAATGCAACTTGAGACCATACTCGTTAGTGAAACAAATCAGACTCACACGTGTAAGTATCACACTGTCTCCCTGTTGTGAGAAACTGAAAGGGTAAATAAGGTCTAAAATGTATAACTGATATTGTGAAAAGAAATTATTTAAAAGGAAAAAGGAACTATGATGAAGGAAAGGTGAAAGGAAGGAAGATAAAAGAAAACAACGCAAGTTAGTTACACGACCGGTGTCTCTTAGTTCATTGAGAAGGAAGGTTGGTACTAATATTGACTGAATATTTTTTTATGCTCATAGTTTATACTCTGAGTATCTAGTTCTAAGATAACAATGTATTAACTACTGTTATTCTCCTATTATTTTGTTACGAAATTTTTTTCCACAAAAATGTAAGTTTTCTTTTTTTTTTTTTTGGTACCGAGAATCAAACTCAGGCCCTTGCGCTTGCCAGGCAGGCACTTATGCCACTGAGCTACATCCCTGGCCCCCAAATGTAAGTTTTATAGGAAGATGGATGTGAGTCTTTGGGGGGGCTGTAGGTGGGTGTTATGGCTTAGGTCTGCGCTGCTCCCTAAAACCTCGTGTGTTCACAGGTGGGGCTTTTGGGTGCTGATTTGATTGTGGTGTGTGTGTGTGTGTGTGTGGACTACAGTTAACTTCTTGAGAGGAGGTAGAGTTTTGTCAGAAGAGCTGCGCCACTGGTAGCGTGACCTAAAACGGTTTATCTGCGAGTCCTTCATTTTCTCTCTCCTTCCTCACTGCCATGCTGTGAGCAGCGTGCCTCTGCCGCATTTTTCTGCAGTGCTCTTCCTGCCTTGCAGCCAGCCTACTTCTAAAAAACCATAGGCCAGAATAAACCTCTCCTCCCTTAAGTTTGCGAGGTCAGTTACCATGTTGTAGTGATGCACGTGGAAAGCAGTGTGGAGATGCCTCGAGAAAGTAAAAATAAAAATTACATTTGACCCAGATACCCTTTACTGGGTATCTTCTCCCAAAAGTCATCATATTAGTGCTGGATGTGTACCCATGTATTCCTGTGTATACATAGCAGTGCAATTCACAACTATGTTATGGAAACAGCCTAGGTGCCTAGCAATAGAAGAATGGATAAAAAATGTTATATATGTACAATGAAGTATTACACAGTCATGAAAAGGCTGAATTTGAGCAATTTGTTAGAAAATATATAGATCTTGAGGCCTTAATATTAAGTGAAATAAGTCAGCCACAGAAGATTATCACACGGCTGCCCTACATTAAGAAATCTAAAACAATTCAAAGGGCAAAATATAGAAGTGGTCGGAGGCAGGAAGGTAGGTTCCTGAAGATAGGGAAGAGGTGCTAGAGAAGAGGAGGGGTGACAGCGGAAGAAAAGGGTAAAAAATTGTCAATGAACTGGGCGTGGTGGCACATGCCTGTCATCCCAGCACTTGGGAGGCTGAGGCAGGAGGATCTTTGCAGGTTCGAGGCCAGCCTGGGCTACAAAGTGAGTTCAAGAGTAGCCTGAACTGCATAGTGAGACCCTATCTCAGAAAAAGACAAAAAAGGTCCATATATAATATATAGATTAGACAGATAATAAAATATTATTTAGCCATAAAAGGACTGAAATGTCACTTGCAGGAAAAGGAGTGGAAGCATAGTCATCGCTTAGGAGAATAAGCCAGATTTAGAAAGTCAAGTACAGCACGTTTGCTCTCAGAGGTTCCCTCCATAGGGAAAGGTAGATGAGGGAACAAAGGAGGCAGAAGGAAGAAAGACCACCCGACACAAGGGGAGATCAAGAGGAGAGGGCCGCACCGGAGGGTGGTGGCACGGGGTGAAACCAAGGTACATTGTAAGTAGGGCTCCTAGTGGCTTCCCGGCCGCTGGGACAAAGTACGCAGCACAGACAAGGAGAGGCTTGACTTGGCTCACGGCTGCAGTCTGTGGTCATCTGGCTCCAAGACAATGGCACAGCGTCGGGCGTCGGGTGTGGCAGAGGACGGGTGTTCAACCCATGGCAACCAGGAGGGAGCAAGAGGGACAAGACTGTGCCGGTGACTTAGCCAGGAGGTCTCCCTGAAAACGTTGCCAAAGCCAGAATATTCTTGTAAACCCAAGAACACGAATGAAACATTTTCCATAAAAGATCACTAAACAAGTACCTCCTTGTAAAAGATGAAAAGGCTTTGCTTCTCACCCGCTCTGGTGTCCTTTGGGGCCTCACAGCTGACAGGAGAAGTATTTTGCTACTCACCTTGGGCTCCAGATTTTCCAAGAATCTTGTGTGTGGGTGAGGAGGCTGGTTGGTTTGCTGGAGGGTTTGCGTAACACAAATTCCATTAATTCTCATTTCATTAGAGTAATTTAAACAGTGACTGTGCAGGGTGAACCAAATTTCAGAGCCTCCGAGAATGAATTTGGGAAAGGTGACGGCACTCAAGGGGGTGCTCGGGTTACAGCACGGAGCAACCTTCCCGCGGGTCCGCCACGGAGAGGGCCTGTTGCTTTTTGCTGTGAACACGATCAATTTCATGGTATGTGTCTGTGTGGGAGTGTTGTGATGAATCTCTTTAATTTGTAGACTTAACATGTGTTAATAGTTATAATTTTCAAGTAAAAATCATCATTCTTATTATGAGAACGGAACATCAGACTGTGGGAAGGAAGCTGTACACCTGTCTTATCGAGTTCCCTGTGTACTTTTCTCACTGAACCAGATTTTTTGGGAGTCTTTTGGAGACAGGGTCTCGCTATGTAGTTCAGGCTGGCCTTGAGCTCACTTTGTAGCCCAGGCTCGTCTCGAACTCACAATGATTCTCCTGCCTCAGCCTCCCAAGTGCTGGGATGACAGGTGTGCGCCACCACGCCTGGCCAGGCTTAACCAGATTTTGAAAAGATCCAAATACTAATACTTCTCCTTTAAGGTAGTGCCAACTAATGCAATCGCTCTTATCTACTTGGCTGGTAAAATTCTTGACTCCACTCACTGGTGTGGTGGTTTACAATTTATGTCTCATTTATATTAGAAAGCTAATTTCCAGCACAATTATGGCAAATGCACTTTAGTTTGGCAAGTTCCCATTTGCAATTTATTTCTAATCTACAAGATTTATAAAGTATGGCCAGGTGTGGTGGCGCATGCCTATAACCCCAGCATTCAGGAGGCTGAGGCAGGAGGATTGCTGCAAGTGAAGGCCAGTCTGAACTGCATAGTGGGGCCTTGTGTCAGAAAACAAAGTAAAAACAAAACCAAAAAGGTTTATAAAGTATGGTCTCATGATTTCTGACATTATAAGACATTTGTTATGTTTATAAATTAATATAAATCCACGCAGTACAATATTCAAACAATTGTCAAGATGTGGCCATAGGTACAGGTAGCAGTCAGTCCCTGTGATCATTCACTGTGATGGTCAACTTGATTTGTTTCACAAATGCCTAGGAGCTCAGTAAAGGATACCGCCGACCAATGAATTGAATACGCCCCCAAAGAGGAAATAAATAGCTAATAAATATATGAAAGAATGGTCAAGTTCATTGGCCACCAGAAAAATGAAAACCAAATTACACCGAGTGTCATAACTCCCTCTGGTCAGAATGGCTGGAGAGTACAAAAAACAGTATAAAATGAAGAATGTCAAAAACAATGAATGCTAGAAAAAATGTAGAGAAAAAGAAACATTCCTGTGCTGTTCCTGGGGTGTAAACTACTATGGACGGGTTTCCCGAGGAACAAATAATAAAGGTGCCACTTGGCCCCGTTACACCACTTCCAGGTACATTTCCAGAAGAATTAAAGGCGGGTGCTGCAGGCAAACCCTGCAACGCACAGCCCTGATTATTACGGTGCAGTTCACAATAGCTAAGCTGTGGAAACAGACCAGGTGGTATCAACAAATAAACTGGTAAATGAAATGTTATAAATAGTGTCACACGTAGTATATATAATATTATATATAATATAGATAAAGAAGAATAAAAACATGTAATTTCCAAGAGCTGGGCTGGGATGGAGCACCATGGTGCCTAGCAACAGGAGGCAGACACAGAAAGTCAAGTGCTTTCATGAGTGGTCTCTCAAAGGAAGTCCAGCGGAGGAAAGAAAAGAATCATGACAGGAAAATAGAAGGACTATCAGATGTGAGCCATGGGGTCGGGGAGAGACGGCAGAGAAAGAGGGAGTTCACGGGGTGTGAAAATAACCAAACTGCATGATACGCACGTATGGAATGCCAAGATGAACCCTATAAATGCCAAACAGTTCTGTCAACTAACACGAATAATATTTCAAAAACCCTAACACCCAGCAACAGTTCAAACACAAAAACAAAAGCGGAACGCTAGTGAAATCATTAAATTATGTTTTAAGTTAAAAGTGTGATATCAAGTGAGGGAATAAATGAATAGCAAGAGACAGATGTGTACACTCTGACATTTATGCAGAGAAGGGCAGTTGATAAAGAATTCGAGCGTCATCTAGTTAGCAAGAGGCATATATACGTTTTTATTTATTTAACAGAGGAAAACGTCAGCCTTGAATTCAGCTGCATCTCTGTGTGCTCTGTGCGTGTACAAAGTCGCACAGCTAATGACGATAGGAACACAGCACATTGATGAACACGTATTCTGTCTTGGCAGCAAATGTCCCTGGAAAATACACAGGCAGCTCACAACATCAGCCGTTTTATAAATGGGTGGCTGGGAACCTGGGGCAAGGAGACAACTTTCCCCACTGGTTTTGCATTTTGATCCAAAGGAAGTTCTCTCATATGAATAAATTCATTCCTAAGGGAGAACATAGAGGAATGCTTGGCATCTGAATGTCATCCTTGTATATCCATCTGAAAGCACTTATGAAGACTAGAAAACATTTTATAAGTGTTTGCATGTGGAGATCACTTTAAACTTCAAAAAGCATTTTCCTAACGTACTGTAACTGGAGTTTAGAGTTTAACATCAACTGTCTACTGCACATTAGCAGAGATAAAATGTTTTGCACATTTCTTGAACCACCCAAATATTAGCGCTATAGGCTCCAGATAAAGATGCATCTTTGTAGTTTGAAGGAAACAGTTTCATAAAGTGTTAGTGAAAAGCATTTAAATGTGTGGGGCCAGGAATTTAATATCACAGAGCAAGACAGTATTGCAGAAAGCTACTCAGATTGAGCATGGATAGCTATTGTGATGTAGCATTAAAATAAAATGCAGGCGGTAGAGCAAGATTTTAAAAAAATCACATAATATTACAGATTTAGCCAGGTGTGGTAGCACACGCCTGTAATCCCAACACTGGGGAGGCTGAGGCAGGAGGATCATTGCGAGTTTGAGGCCAGCCTGGGCTACAAAGTTAGTTCAAGACCAGCCTGAACTGCATAATGAAACCCTGTCTCAAAAAAATTACAGTTTTAATAGGGAAATGCAACTGAGACATTTTAAATTTATTTCCATTTGACCATGATTCTAAATTTCATGCAGAGCTTAAGCAGTAAAAACACCAATAATAACAATGACAACCACAGGAACGAGGAGGAGGAAAGTCGTGCTCAGGTGAGGGTGGTGGGGGCGCTGGTCCGGCTGGCGGATGGGCTGGCGGATGTGACCGGATAAGAGACGGCGGGATGATGACCAGACAGCGGGCCGTGCCGCAGCTGGTGGTGACGGGGCTGCCATGCACACCGGGCGGGAGGGAGGTGGTTGGCAGGACCTGATGAGGCCGGCGACATCTGTGTTGTTCTATTATTGGGGATCCAACCCAGGGCTTCTGCACTGAACTATGTCCTCAGTATCTGAAGTTTTTTGTTTTTAATTTTGAGAAAGGGTCTGTCTAAGCTGTTCGAACCGGGCTCTCCTTTGTGCCCTTCCTGCTTTGGCTTATCAGAGTGCTGGCATTACAGGTTTACACCTCCCGGGTGGCCAAGGCTGCTGACATTCAACTCCTACATTCTGCTGAGTTTATTTTTCCAGAGACAGTGATTTTTTCCATCCTCAGTGGCAGCCGTATCTCCTCCCCAACCTGTGGAGCGGGTCTCTCTACTTCCACCTAAGAGAATGTTAGGCGTTGCCTCAAGAATCTCCGTGAGTTGTGTTGCTTTAGGCGCGGGTGTGCACCCAGTACTGCAATGGGGTGATTTTAGAGGTTTTGGTAACATACATAGGACAGTACACCTGGGTCAAGTGGAATTTCCCTGTTCAGTGTCTGAGGGAACTCAGTACTGATTCCCAGAGTGGCTGTAATGCTTTACATTGCTACCAATAGTGTAGAAGGGCTCAATTCCCCGCGTGCTTCCCGGCGTTCGCTTGCTGTTTTAGTCCTGGGTATCCACTGCGAGTGGAGAAAACTGGAGTCTGTCTTGTTTTGATCTGCATTTCTTTAATGGCCAAAGATGCTGAGCAATTTTCATGTATTTTTTTGGACATTTCTACTTCTTTTGATAACTATCTCTGCATTTGTGTTATTCATTTTTGATTAGCTCTAATTTTTTTTAAGTTCTTTATATATTTCATATTTTAGTCCTCGGAGGGGTAGCCGGCAAAATAATTTTCTCATTCTATAGTTTGTCTCTCCCCTCGGTTGTTTTCTTTGCTGTGCAGAATTTCTAATTTGAAATAATTCTTTGGATTCTTGGAATCATTCCTCGCGCAACTGGTGTTCTGTTCAGGAAGCCCTTGCCTGTACCTGTGGCTTCAGCTGTTTTATGGAATTTACCTTTCAATGTATTTGAGGTTTCTATTGTTATACCTAGGTTTTCGATCCATTTTATTTTATATCTGCAAAGGATGAGAGAAATGTGGCTAAATTCACTCACCCACACACTGATTGGATTTCCCGTATCGTTTAAAAAAGTCCTTTGTCAGCATTTTTTCCCCAGATCACTTTATTAGTACGCGTTTGTAGGGCACAATGTTTACATCGCTTGTGTGGCGCTGGCGCAGGGACAGCGCGCCTCTCGCGTCCTTTCCACCCCCTTCCCTCCCTCCCCTCCCTCGCCCTCCGCCTCTTAATTATCTTCCCCTTGAAGGAAGATCAACCTTCCCACTCGCAACCTTTTGTTTTGCTCTTTATTTATATTTGGGGCTCTCATATAAGAGAAACTACGCGGTGAATTCAAGCCTGTGTGTCTGATTTATTTCACCTAACACGATGGTCTCAAAGACCATACACTTTCCCGCGGATGGCTCACCCGTTCCCTTTCTGCTCACCGGGGCAGATGAAGAATCAGTGATTGGGAGCCGGGCATGGTGGTGCACGCCCGTAATCCCAGCACTCGGGAGGCTGAGGCAGGAGGATCGTTCCGAGTTCGAGACCAGCCTGGGCTACCACGTGAGCTCAAGGCCAGCCTGAACTGCGGAGCGAGACCCTGCCTCAAAAAGACCAAAAAGAAAGAAAGAAAAAAAAAAGAATCAGTAATTGGGGATCACATTAAAGAGGCCGCGCACGGCAGAGGAATCAGCACAGAGTGAGGAGGCAGCCTGCAGAGCAGGAAGAGTGTCCCGTCACCTATTCCTCGGACAGGGGACGGGTACCTGGTATAGACTTAACACGTAAGTTTAAATACCACATGGGCTTTTGTATGTGAGAAACCCAGAATGTCAATAAAGTATAGAGTAAAATGAAAGAGGAGACAGGGGACACATCTTTTGCAAAACAGACTGGGACGAAGAGCCGGAGAGAGGGGGCGGGGGGAGGGGAAGGGGCTGGAAGAGGACCCGAGAGGCGCTCTGCGCATGCGCCGACTCCCCGCATGCGCTGCCACCATGTGCTAATAGAAATAAAATTTAAAAATATAAAATGTAAGTTGTATACTGCCAATATATACTCATAGAAATAAAAATTTAAAAATATATAACATGTCCGTTAGTATCTCCCTGTGGAAAACATTAGGAAGGCTACTAAAGCAGTCTCCGCAGAGGAGCAGAACTTAGCCAGGCACAGCATTGCTCACGCCTGCGCACTTAAGGTGAACGCAGCGCGCGGCGACAGCGCCTGTCCGTGCACATTCACTGCGGCACTGTTCCCGATCGCCAGTGTCAGCCTCGGTGCTCACCGGCGGATACATGGACGGAGCAGATGTCACTCATAAAGGAGCAGATCGTGTCATCTGCAGGAAAACAGAGCTGGAGGCTGTATTAAGCAAACTGGGCCAGATGTACAACGGCCCGCGTCCCACGACCTTGCTCGTAGGTGGAGACAGGACACAAACATGGTCTGGAAATCGAAGCCGGACAGCGAGGGTCCCGGGAGGCGTCCTCGGGAAAGGAGAGGCACAGGGCAGGCAGGGGCAGGGAGCAGGGGTGGTGCAAAGGCCCGAAACACGACGCACACGCGTGTGCAGATGTCGCAGTAAAACCCATTGATCTTTGCAGTGAATGTGTGTTAATAACTAGAATAAAGTTATTTTTTATTTTTTTATTTTTTTTTTTAAAGTTATTTTTTAAATAGCGGAAATGGACAGGTCTTTATGATTCGTAGGGACAACGACGACGGTGATGGTCCGGTCTGTTCGTGCGCGCAGGGGGCCCCGCCGAGGCCCACACCGGCCTTCCGTGAGACAGGTCAGGAGCTGGGTGATGCGAGGGCTCTTCGGGGAGCACGTTCCGACGATTTCCTTGGTGCCTACTGCAGGGGCGAGAGGGAGATCACGAGAAAAAGAAATTAGCACCTCAGAAAGTGGCCGAGCCTTCCAGCCTTCCTGAAAAACCTCGGAAGGAAACCTGAATGTCTCAATCTTCTGGTACCATTTACACCCCAAACGGCATCTTGAAAAATTGCCTTGTTTTAGCTTTTCACTAGTATTTACTGTCAGTTATCTGCACGTGCGTACTGCGGCTCAGGTCCGGAGTCAGCCTCCACGCCCAGGAGCAGGTGAGCGCACAAAGAACATCTCGCCCGGATACGAAATAGAGTACTATTCAGCCCTAAAGAAGAATTTAAATCCCCTGCCTTTTGTAGCAAAGTGGAGCAACCCTGTTCAGTGAGACAGAGAAGACGTGCACGACCTGCTCCTTCCCGTCCGCGATCCCCGTGTTCGCCAGTGGTTGAGAAGGGTCATCCACCCGGAGCGAGGGGGCGCGGGTGTACTCAGCACGCGCTGCACGCATGCAGTAAACACCGAGCAAGGTCTCGCATGGTTTCGTTTACTGTGTCCCCGCGTAGCCGTCCAGGGACGCCCTCACGTGGAGTTCCGGGGCTGTTCTCTCCGGCCCTGGCCCGGATTGTGTTTTTTTGTTTTTTTTTTTTCTTTTTTCCACAGATGCTCTTTGTCAGTCAAGGGACGCTCGCACAGTGGAGGTGTCAGTCGTTCCCGGCGCACGGCCTCCTCCCTCTGCGGAGCGCTGCCCCGTCTCAGGAGCCTACTGTAAGAGCGTGATGGTGGCACTCATACTGCAGAGCTTTCTACAAGACCCCGCCGAGGACAGCGTCGAGCCGGAGCCTTCATTAGCTTCCTTTCCACCTGTCTTTTTTCTCTATTTTTCTGTCTCTTTGAGACACGGTCTCGCTCTGCAGCTCAGGCTGGCCTTGAGCTCACTCTGTAGCCCAGGCTGGTCTCGAACTCACAGCGATCCTCCTGCCTCAGCCTCCCGAGTGCTGGGATTACAGGCGTGCGCCACCACGCCCGGCCTTCTGTTTCTGAATAAGCCACACGGGCTCCAGTCTCCGCCTGCCTTCCAGCGGCAGCGTCCTCAACCCGAGGAAGGGCCCGGGGGCAGCCCAGGTGTGAGCTGTCCGCCCGAGCTGGGGGGTCTGGCAGTGCCCCCAGTGAAGCTCTGGTCGCTAGCAGCAGCGCCACGGGCCCGGCTCCCGGCGCACAGAGGACAAGCCCGGCGGCCGGGGTCGTCCACGCAGGGGTGAGCGGCGCCGCCCGAGCGCCCAGCCCACTTCCGCCTCGGCACAGCTTCCTGCCCGGGCCGCGCGGTCACCGACACCCTGGGGTCTCCACACTCGGGGCAGCCGCTCGCGGAGTTTCCGGGCGGCGCTTTACGTGAAACCGCAGCTCTCCTCGGTCACACGCTCTCGTCCTCGCCGCCCCGCTCTCCTGTCTCCCGCAGCCTGTATCACTGCGAGGCCGCTGGCGAGCCCTCCGCCGAGGGTCACGGTCTAACGCGCCCCGCGCCGGAGCGCCAGCCCCGGGGGAGGCCCCGCCCCTGTGCAGTGAGTATGTAAGTGAATGTTGTCAAGTAAACACTTTAGTTAAATAACTCGTGCGTGTTTGTGGAAGAAAGAAAGGAAGGGCGGAGGAGAGAAAGAGAGAGAGAAAGCGCAGGGAAGAAAAGGAGAGCACGGAGGGGAGGGAAAAACCGAATGAGAAGAAAACGTGAAAGAGAGGAAGCGCGGAGAGACGAGAGTGAGCGAGGAAGCGAAGGGAGAAACGGGAAGAGAGGAGGGAAGCGAGGGAGCGCGGGACGGCGGGGAAGGAAAAGAGAGAAGAGAGAAAAAGGAAAGAAAAAATGAAGGAAAGAAGAGGTCGAACATGAGGGAGGAGAGAGGGAGGGAGCGCAGGGAGGAGAGAGACCGAGCCCCTCCCGGCGCCGTCTCACAATCAGGCCCTTGTGCCCAGGCCTCTGCTTTTGGACCAAGGCCCCAGGAAGCAGCGGGCGGCCTGAGCTTCGGGCCTTAGCGACAGCCGCCCGGGGGGGCGCAGCTCACCATCCTGCTGTGGGTGGTGGAGTGAGACGCGTCTGCGCTGCCGGTCCTGGTCCTGCCGGCCCTCCGCACCCCGCCACACCACCGCTTGTACTCCATTCGCACCTGGAAGCGTGAGAAGTGGGGAATCTGCGTTACCTCCGGAGTCGGGCTCGCCGAAAAGGGCCCTGGGACAGAAGACTAGAGACGCGTCCCTGCCCTCGGCCTCTCTCAAAGTGGGTTTTCTGTGCAGCATTGGCCATATTCAAGTTGATCTTTTTTTTAATTGACACTAACTACCTCCATTGTAAAACAAAAAGGAGCTCATGTCATGCACCATAAAGACGTGGCCTGTGGTGACTACGGGAAGGGCGGGGAGGGTTACGCCGGCCATGAAGACGGTGGCGGTGGTGATGGAGGGCACTTTGTATGACGCGTTTTACAAGAAATATGGCATTTACTTCTTCCGTCAACTCAGTGACGGAAGTCCTCTTTTTACCTCCAACTCGGTATATAGAAATTGAGGCTCTGCACATGAACCGATCTGTCCAAGGTCATAGGGAGACACTCAACACCCTGCCATCCCCCCCAAAGGGCCTCAGTCCCACCACACCGAAGTGCCTCATGTTTCATGGATTCACTTGCTTTCACCTTCTGACATGTTAAGAGTGACATTTAAAGGGATAATGATCAACACTACTTCATTCACCAGGACACTTAAGGTGCATGTCACTCCTGCGAGGAGAACCAGGTGTGAAGGAGGCACTGAATGAAAGGAAAGAAACTACCCCGTTAAGGCGTCACTGCCCCAGCACCTTAACTCCACTCCATTCCCAAGCAGAGAAAACGCCAGGGAAACTGTCCCCATTTCCTACAGAGAGCGCAGACCGCGTGACTTAGATTGCATGGCTATATGTAATTCTCAGCTCCTGGAGGAGAGCAGTGCCCTCTCCGAATCTGGGAAGGCAGGTTCAGAGTAGGCATCATGCCCACGGTCACACAGCACCCTCCTTAGTGGCAGATCTGGGATGATGACGTATGTCTAGGCTGCTGCTCCCTGGCACCAAATATCTCAGCAGCTCTGAGTGCGTCTCATTACAGGAGGATTATTCCCTCCGTCCCTGGTGAATGCGAGCCTGGTCATGTGATTTGCTTTCACAGAAGAAACCAGAGTCCAGCAGAGGCGTGTTATTGCCAAGCAGAAGCATTAAGAAAAAGCTGAGCTGCAGGCTAGGCTGCGTTTTGTACCGATCTCCCTTCTTTTTGCCACTGAGATCACCAACATTTTGTGTATTTATTTTGCAGTTTTAATGTTTCGTTAGTACATGTTCGCAGCTCAGGACGTTTACGTCTCTCATGGGGAGCTGGTCCTGCACAGTAACGCATCTCCATTCTTTGTTCACCGCCTTCCTCCATTGTGTGGTCCACTTCCCTTTCGCAAGAGATCCATCTCCCCATTTCCCATTACCTATGTTTTGTTTGGTTGTCTTTGTTCACATGTTGGGTTTCTTACATAAGGGAAAGGAGCTGACGTTTAAGCTTGTGTGTCTGATTTATGTCACCTAACATTATAATCTCAAGGTGCCTCCATTTTCTTACAAATAATTCAAGTTTGTCCTTCTTTAGGACGCAGTAGTTCTCCCCTGTGTGTGAATAGCACCCTTCCTTATCATTCATCTGTTGATGGACACAGGGGCTGCTTCCAAGATTTAGCTATTATGAGTTGTGCTGTTATAAATATGGGTGCGGAGGTATCCCTGTAATACGATGTCTTTAACTCTTTCGAGAAGATACTAGATGGGGAATAGGCAGGTCAAGTGGAATTTCAAGATGGGAGGCCGCACCTTCAGCCAGAATCCCTGAGTGAATACAGTGTTGATCAAAGCACAGTTAGTAATATGAATTAAAAACAAAACCTTTACTGTCAGCCGCTGAGATTGGAAGGCCAGGAGGAGAGGACTATTAATGCACCACATCTACCTTATACTATGATACATGCTCTTTGTTAAAAGTCCAGAATATTTACCAGTAAGCATTACACTGAGCCACACCCCCAAGACCTTTATGATGCAGAGTCTTCCTAAGTCCCTAAATTGCCCAGGCTGGGCTTGAACTTGCTGCCTGCCTGTCCCAGGCTCCCGGAGTCCTGGGATCACAGATGTGCGCCACCATGCCCATCTTGATACAAGCTCTTAGGAGAGATGTTAGAACCCTGGGTAGATGGTGTAGCATGAGCCGGCAATACCCGAAGGCTCTCCTTGAACAGAAGACAACCCCAGCTACGAATATAAAAGGCCCAGGAGAGGCTGGAATGGGTGAACAGCCATTCAGCAGGACTTTGGGGTAGGCTGGCGAGAGAGGAAATAATTGGTCTTACCCGGCGATTCAGAAGACAGTGCACCACGAACAGCGAAACCCCCTGCAGGACGTTGATGATGGTGAATGCGTAGGCGATGACTGTTCCAACCGTCTCCCCTACTCCTTCCACCATGAAAAATCCAAGACCCCATGAACAGCCCAGGAGGAAGAACTGAGCAATGGCTTTGAAGGTCATGACTCTGGGGGAAAGACAGCAGCGTTAACTACTGTTCATCAGGCCTCCTGGGGGTATTTAGTCAGGCCTAGTGCCAACCGAGTGCTTTTCCTGTGTTGCTTTGTTTAGCCACAACCACCGCCTTACGAAGGGGGTGACATACACCAGCTCACACGGCTGAAGATGAAGCAGGGCCCGGGCTTTCCATCACCGCCGCTGAGATTTTTTTTTTTTTTATCGTTCTCAGCATGCTAAAATGATTTATCATTTAGAAATGATTTATCTGCCTTAGAAAGGATGCGTCTGCCATGTCTTCTACCTAGACTTATGGGAACGTGGTGTAGAAAATGCCTTTCTAGAAATTCATGCTGAATAATTTGGATGGTGGTGATTTCATGACTTCAGAATTCAACAGCACTGGGTTTCTCTGAACAAAAACTGTTTGGTGTAATGGGGCAGAGTGTGGGTGGTTGTTGTCTGGGAGAGGAGGTGCGTGCGAGTGGGCCCAGGGGTGTGTGTTTCTGAGCCCTCGCTTCCACACTCATGTGCAGGGGGAAGTGGCAACTCTGAATCTCCCAGAGGAAGGAAATGAGGACAAGTGATGTAATACTGGTCCGATGACTAAATTAAAATCAGGGTCAGGAGACGGGCAGATATTCCTTTCATCTACACCCACACAACTAACGGGTATAAGGAACGCAGCCAGTCTTGGCTAAGAGGGTTCGTATTTCCAATAGAGGGTGGAGCTCTAAGAGTGTCATAGGGTAATACCTGTCAGGGTGCACCGTATGTCAGTTCTGTAATTAGTGTTAGATGTCATCATTGTTTTAAACATTTTAAGCTGACACCAATGAGAATCAAGTTTCTAACATCTAGGAGAACGGAGGCCAGAAGTATGTAACTCTCAAAGATGAGGGTCAGTGTTGATACTTCTGGTATTAATTTCATATAAAGAGAACGGTATACAAAGGAGGTATTCAATACATTTTTCTTAAATAGAGACATAAAGAGAGCATCAAGTTACCTGACATTCATAGCTGTATTTCTTCTGCAAGTTGTCCCTCAAATGCTCTTTAGCATCTGGAGAATTTATCACCTTTTCTCCCCTGTGGTGATGAGGGCTGAACCCAGGGCCTCGCACATGCTGGGCAAGCACTGTACCACTGAGCTACCCGGCAGTGCTAGGCCATGTTTTTGTCTAGAAGTTTTCTCTTTCAAGAAGGATGGTCCCATAGGACAAATCCTTGAGTAGCACTGATACTGGTACCTTCTTACCTGGTGTCCTGAATGGTAGAGACTTCCTTATTGAGGGAGGAAAGTTTGTTTCTCAAAATCCACAGAACTTGGAAATAGAACACAAAGTTTATCTGTGAAAACAGCATGGAAAAATGACTTAGAAAAAAAAATTTTGAGGTCCTTCCAAGCAACCTAACCAGTCAGATCTCAAGATCTTGTCCCCAAAGACACAGGCTTCCTAAGGATACCAGGGACACGCTCGGTCTGTTATGTACCGTGTCCAACACCGTTCATCAGTGGGCACTCGATGGGTGCCTTCTGCCTTGAGGTCATAATGTTACATGAAATAAATCAGACACACACGCTTACGCACTGCATGATTTCTCTTATACCAGAAACCCAAAATATAAAAATTATATAGCAAGATAAAAGAATGGGAAACAGGAAGACAGATCTGTTGCCACAGGTGAGAGGAACAAGAAATGGAGAGAAGAGAGGGGGTTGCAGGGGATAAAGAGAGAACTGGGACGTGTCGTGCGCATGTGCCCGTCGCTCCTGTGCACGCTGCCGTTATGTGCTGCCGGTAGGTACTAAGAAAATAGAAAAATAACACCATTCAACCGGAACGCTCTGAAAGTAAAAAGTGTTAACAATACCAGGCAGCAGGCATAATCAGGAAGTTCCAGGAAAACAGGAAAACACATCACACCCTGTGCAGAGTAAACACACGTTAAATATTTATTGAATGAATGAAGGGAGGAAAGAATGCAGAACTTTAAAAGAATTCTCAGCAGGGGTTTATATTATAGGACAGCAATTAGTGAGCGAGGGGAAACCAGGGATGTGGACAGGAAAATAGTATTTTCTGGAAGATCCATAGGTGACATTGGTCTTCTTATCTTCATCTCATTTCTACTTCAGCAGCTGGGAGGTGCACTGTCTGTGTGAGGTCAGCCGAGGGCGGGCACACACAAGAATAACCTCACCTACCAGGACGATGGCTGCCACCGGGCCCAGGAAGCTCCAGATGAATCCTTTATGGACTGTGAGCCAGCAGCTGTGGGGAGGAAGATGACCATGAGCTGTGCCTTCCTCCAGAGAAGGAAGAGAGTATGAAGGAAAGGTTCCGGGGAAGAGCTGAGCAGTGCCAAGAGCCGTTCCCTCAGAATTTGGACTTTCAATACATTCCTCCTGACATAAGCAGTATGTGCTTTTTTTTTTTTCTTTGTATCAGGAATCGAACTCAGGACCTTGTGCTTGCCAGGCAGGTCCCTATGTCACTGAGCTGTGTCCCTGGCCAAGCAGTATGTTCTTTGCCCCAGTTTCCTGAAATGTGAAGTGAGGCTAAGCCTTGGAAAGATTAGGTGGTTACCGCAGCTACACATTTAATCTTGAAGTCAGGCACTATAATGTCAGCCTTTTGAATTTTTTCTTCCTCAGTGTATTTGTATTGTTGTCTCAGGTTCTTTCTGTTTCCTCTACAGAATCATTTCATCAATATCCACAAAATAATTTTCTGGGATTCGGATTGGGAATATGTCATGTGTATAGATCGAGTTGGGGTGAACGGACACCTTGACACTGTGGTCTTCTTATCCACGAGTACAAAACATCTCTCCATTATTCCTAGCTTCACTGACTTCATTAGACTTGTGTGGTTTTCCTCATATACAACTTTGAGCAAGGATTAAATGAGGTCATAGGCATAAGGCCTTTGGGGACAGTTCTTGTGAAAGAGTTAAACATCAATGAACATAGCGTGGTGAGAATGATTGCTATCATGAGAAGGAGCGTAAAAACAATAATGTAACAACAGGTATGAAATGCCAATTCAGGATATTAATTATGAACCCAGTACCCTGTCACTCAGACCCTTTGAATTCTGTCATCTGACATTACCAAAGGCAGTATAACTTATTCTAAAAGGCAATGAACCTGGCGACAGGAATTTGAAAAGAAGAAAAAAAAGGCAAGCCATGGCTAGCACTCAGCAGGCTGGAAAGATTCCACGCTTGTTTGCAAAAATAAAGTTTCATGGAAACACAGCTGCACAAATTCACTCACATATTGTCAGTGATTTCTTTCCCACGATAAAGGCAACATGGAGGCCGCATGGCCTGACAGCCCCCGAATAGTTACAACCTGACCCTTTATGAACTCTGTCAACTCTTCATTTTCCCTCTCATTCAATCTCTGGAATCATTCTGGCAGCTCACAGGGTCCATGCCAGAGATTGGCGATCTGTTTGACTTTAAGAGGTGCAAGATTATAGGTGATATTTTAGCACATATGCAACCAACTTCCTAACCCAAGCACAGCCACCAAACTGTTGACTTCTTAACGTTAACTGTTGAGGGCAGAGCTTTTCAAACTTCTTTAAGGAGGTTAAACTTAGCTGTGAAGAGTGCAGGCTTAACCCACTCCCCAGCTGCATGGACTGTGAACATGTATTAATGAAAAGACAAAAAAGTACTGCCCTTAGAATGTTCACTTCCTCTCCTTTTCACTTGAAGAGTGCTGTGCAGGAAGTGCACTGGGCCCCATGTGTCCTGTGCGTGAGGACGAACTGCTGACTCACAGGGTCATGGTATGGGTGACGGGAGTTACTTCACGCGTGGTGCATGATTTCTGATGCATGGTGGGCTTTCGACAGCTCTTGCTGTTACCCTTCATGCTTTGGCGATGTGGGCATAAGCACACCCCGCCCACTCCTTCAGAGTCCTACAGATCACGCATCCCACAACTTCTTAATATGGGACCATGGATTTACTCCACCAGCCCCTGAATTTCCTGAAGTTTGATTTAAAATGTTTGGTATGTGTGTATTTGTTTAGGGAAAAGAGCTCTGATTTTCACCAAAATTAACTCCCTACAAGCAGAAAACCATCACCATTCTAGAAGTCTCCCAAAGGAAACAGTGTTCTGGCTTACAGAAGGTCTGGCTTAAACGCTGATTCACAATTAGAAAATGAACTTTAAAGTGAACATTTTGATGTCAAAGCACGCACGGGCCACAGGTGCAGTTTCCCCCATGAGGACACATTATGCTTACTGAGTACTTGTGCCGTAATTTTGGTGCCCGACTATTGCACACACAGTGACTATAGCAGCTGGGAGGCCGTAGCCCACAGGGAACATGAACCTCTTCCTGAATCTGCTCGCGCTGGTGTAGTTGGCCACCCTGAGGTTCCTGACGGTGAGGAAGAGGTGCAGCCCCTCCAGGAGCATCCAGAAGAAGGCCGCCAGGTAGAGGTAGTGCAGGAGCCCCGCAGTGATGGAGCACAGGATCTGGAAGCAGAGAGGGAGAGTGGAGGATGCAGGACGGACCTCTGTACTTACCGGTGGTCCCTGGGTGTTGGGTACCAGTAATGGTCTGACTAAGAACAGTGCATTTCCTGGGAACTTCTGCCAGCTACTGAAACCTACTTGTCCTATTCATAGAGCAGGGCAGAACTGTTAAGGAATAAACGTCGTTGGAGCAGACATCAGATACACAGTAAGTGACTCCTTGTTATTGCCTGGACTTTAAGGTGCGTGCTGCAAGGTGCCTCCTGCAGGTCTTTGATGGGATTAAACTCCTGGTGCCCAGAGTGCAAATTTATTTGAAAACAAACCACTTCACTGGCTGTTTTTCCATCTCTGTCTCATTTCCCCCTCCCAGGTCAATGTAGCCTAGATCAGTCCTGAGTAAACTTATCACCCTCAGATCATTGCTGTATAATCTGTCCTTAGGACAGATGAAGCCATGGAGAGCAACAACGTCACTCCCCAGAGCGAGCTCAGGGCAGAGGCCTTTGCTTCTTGACCGCTCCTCATGTATGTTAAAAAGTACTGGAATCCATGATGACCATGGGAAGAGAAAAATGGAAGAAAAAATGGCCCAAATTAAATTCTAGAGCTAAAAAATGTATATATATGCAATCACTAAGATGAAAAAGACACTGGGCGGGATTAAGAGTAGATTAGACCCTGCAGAAGAAAATACTATGGAACTTAAAGTCACACTCACAGAACTATGTAAAAAGAGACGTGCCAAGGAGAGGTGCTTAAAAATTAAATAATGTCAGGGGTTTGTAGACAACATAAACAGATTAATGCCTGTCATTAGAAAAACAGGCTGGGAGAAAACAGAAAAAATGTATTTGGAGAAATTATGACTGAAGATTTTCTCAATTTGAATTCTTTAAAATTTCAGTGAGCCCCAAGTATTGTCCAGTGACACTGAACCAACAGGACAGATACACGCCAATTATTAAGAAGATTATTTTGGCACAGTCTGAGTCGGTAGGGAATGGTAAGTTTAAGAACTATAGGTCAGACTTGCAGGATGCAGGTCGAAGCAGGGGTTGATGTGACAGTTGGGGCAAAATTCCTTCTTCCAAGGGAAATCTTAGTTCTATTTTACTCCTGAGACCTTGAAATGATTGGATGAGTTCTACCTGCTTTCCAGAAGGTTGTCTGTATGCATAAACCAACTGGTGGTAGATTTTAGATTTTTTTTTTTTTTTTTTTGTCTTTTTGAGACAGGGTCTCACTATGCAGTTCAGGCTGGCCTTGAGCTCACTTTGTAGCCCAGGCTGACAATGGGCTACAATTCACAATGCTCCTCCTGCCTCAGCCTCCCCAGCGCTGGGATTACAGGCGTGTGCCACCATGCCTGGCAACTTGCGGTAGATTTTAAAATGTTAAAAATAAATTTTGCAGCAATACTTTCCCAGCAGTACTCAGACGCAACAAAACCAACCCTCACACCCAGGAAAAGAAACATGAAGGAGGATACACTTGAGTCATTTGCAGGAAAATGGACGCGCCTCGGACAATAAGGCTAAGCCAACACGCCCCCAAACCAAAAACAAGGTCTAATATCAAGTTGGTCTTTTACAACCCATACCAAGTAATTTAAGGAGCAAAGTAAAAGGCAGATGATAGAAAACATGGAGGCAGACTTTGCGGAGATGGGAAGGCAATACAGGGACGCAGGGAGATGGGAGGGGAAGGGGAGGGTGGAATGCAGTGAGTGAGATGTAAGAGGTGTTGGTACCAGTTCCCTAAGATGAACGTACTAGATGAAGAAAGCAGTTCAGGTGTGTTGTGTACGTGGCCCAGTTCCACACGAGGGCTGTAAACCTGTGAACTGCATGTGTGCGTTAAGAAAAAATTAAAAACCCTGCGAAATGTGTAGCTGAAAGCAACCACAAGAATCTAGATGAAACGAGAAGAGAACTAAAACGGGGAAGAAACTACAAAGGAAATGACAAAGTATTTTGAACCACCATCAACATTTATTAAATACAAGTAAGCCAGTGACTCGAAGGAAATTCATAGCAACAAACTCACACATTATACATTACATATAATATATGACTCATGTATGATTAGAAAGATTTAGAAACAGAAGATCAAATTAAACCAAAAGGAAGGAGGATATAATCCTCCAAGATATAAAGAGTAAAACATCAATGAAATATAAGACAGAAAAGCAATAGAAAAAAACGAATGAAACCTCCAGCAGGTTCTTTGAGAAAATCAACACAGTTGATAAAACTCTAGCTCTCCTGAGGCAGACAGAAAACATAAGAATATAAAGAATTAGAGGTAATATTATTTCAGCTTCTACATAGGTACAAAGGATGAAGAATATGACAAACACCTTTTCACAAATGTATTTGACAACTTAGGTGAATTTGACAGATATTGAAAGGTAGGAAATACCCACTTAAGAGGAAATAGATGTCTGAAACAGTCTTCTGTCTACTGGGCAAGCTGGTTTAAAATTTTCCAGTAATCAGAAATGAAGCACAGTTACCAGTCAATGCTATAATTCCACTCCTAGATATCTGTCCAAAAGAACTGACAGCAAATGTTAAAGCAAAATTTGAGCAAGTATGTTCATGGCAGCTTTATTTACAGTAGGCAAATGACAGAAACAAAACAGGTAAACAAACCGTGGTATACCCCTACAATGGCATATTACTTGGCAAGAAAAAGGAATCTGGTCCTAAAACATGTTATAACATGGATGAACCTAAAAACATGGAAAAGGAGGGAAAGAAGCTGGACACAAAAGGCCCCATATGCTACAATTCTGTTTATATAAAATGCCTAGAGCAGGCAGTCCACGGAGAGGCTTTGATTTCTGTTTGTGTTTTGCTGGGGTTTGAACCCAGGACTTCACAAACTCTAGGCAAAGGCTGCTACCACTGAGCTCCAGCTCCATCCCAGGAGACAAGTTTTAAGTCTGCTAGGCTGTGTCAGCTCTAATGTCCTAGATCTCACAAATATCCTCTATCCGGTGGAAGCCACAACACTGGCCCTGAGTAAATAAAAATAGTTCAAAGTAATTTATTTTTCAGGTTCCTGCCAATTCTTTACTTAGAGAAGACTCATTTTTTGCCTTTGATAACTTCCTTGACCACTTTGGTGATGGCTAATTTCATGTCTACTTGGCTGAATCTCAGTCTCCCAATTTGTGTTCAAACGTTATTCTTGATGTGTGTGAATGTGAGAGTGAGTTCTTGGAAGGGATTCATATTTGAATAGAGGGCATTGCTCTCCAGACAGTGGGTGGGCCTTGTCCAATTAGCTGAAGGCCTGAGCTAGAGGCAATTCTGCTGCAAGACATGTCTTCAGTATAGAGCTGCAACCATGGCTGTTCTAGGGCTCTCCACCCAACCAGCCCTCTCTGGAAGTTTTGGATTTGAAATGCTCCATGACCCACAAGCATTCTCTAAACCAAGTCTCTTCTCTAGATATACATCGGCTGGGTTGGTTTCTCCAGAAAACTTTAATATAAACTCTTAATCACCAAGTTCAGCAGTCTCTCCCCGACCTTTAGGGAGAATTTGGCCAGCCCACTGACCACTTCCTTGGCTTTCCAGAACACTCACAAGACCAAGAATTCTCCTGACACTGCTTATCTCTGAATCTTCTTGTACACCTCTCTCTTCCAGTCTTGAAATGTTGGCTTCCCGTGGAGCTCCAATCCATTTCACTCAAACTTTATTAGCATGATCCCATCAGTCTCTGTGTCCTGAACTGCCGCCTTGTAAAATGTCACTGTCTCATTCCAGTCAGTCCTGGGCTCAAAATTCTTATTAACAATCACGTATCTTATGTCTCAACTCCAGTGTCTGACCAGCACATCTTACCAACAAATATAAGCCTGACTTCATGATCTTTTCTTTTTAAATTTTTATTTTATTTTTGAAGAGCCTGATAGTTATATGTATTCATGGGGTACAACATAATTTTTCTTTTTCAGGGCTGGGGATGGAACCCAGGGCCTCACACATGTCTAGCGGGTCCTTTACCGCTGAGCTACATGCTAGCCCAGACATGATGATTCCATAGGCGCATACATACGTATATATGTTGCCTAATGATTAAGCTGGGTAATTAGCGCATCCATCACCTTAAACACTTCTCACATTTTTGTGGGGAGAACACTGAACATTCATTCTTCTAATTGTTTTGAAATATGTATTAAAGTTAGCTGCGGTCCCCCTACTGAGCAATGAAAAGCCATGACTTGGAGCTGCAGTCTAACTGTAATACCCCCTTTTCCGTCCCGTCTGTTCCTTTTCCCTCTAGGTTGGTTAATGATATCACCAACCATCTACCCAATCTCGCAAGCCAGAAAGCCACAGAGAGAACCGTGCTTCTGGTCTACCCGAAACACACCACGTTCATGTCCATCTGCGGTCCCCATCTGCCAGTTCTACCTTCCGCTTTTCCCACATTTGACCCGCTTCCTCTGCTTTGGTTCCTAGTTTCATTAACTCTTACCAGACCATTCTTAATTCTATTTCTTACTATTTCTGCTGTTCATTTTTTCTCAGCACACTTTACTCCCCTTTTGTTGTCCTAAAAGCGTTTTATGTCATATCCAGCGTGAAGCCCTTCACTGGACCACTGTTTCCCTAAAGCATTACTGGCTGCTGTGCCTTTGGGCCAGCTCGGCCCCACAGTTCGTCTTTGTAAATAAAGTTCTGCTGGCGCGCAGGCACGCACACTCACCATCATTTACTGCTGCCGCTGCGCAGACTGCAACGGCTGCACAAGAGACCCAAGGACTCTTTTACGGAGGTTGGTTAACCGAGAACTTAAAATCTAATTTTGCATTCTGACTGCAGCACTATCTTAAGCTACTCTCCCACATTCTTCTTTATTTCCAGAAATGAGTTTCATTTTGCACGCACATTCAGACCCGTTTAGTAAAGCTTTGTAGAATTACTTCCTTGAGAAGGACGGAAACATTTACTGAGAAAGAGAACTCCCATCACGGCTGGCTGCTGACAGCAGTGCTTGTGGGAGACTTCAGAAGATGAGGACCAGAGAGCGCAGCTTCTCTGAAACAGGGAACGAAGAAAAACACAAAGATGCTAAGACAAACCCAAGGAAAAGGCCTGAGATGGTTCCAGTATCAGGGGTGCGGAGAAAGGGGAGCGAGGCCACCCCAAGTCTCAGCCCTGTGTACACAGTGGGTCTGGTGAACTCATCATCTTGGGAGAGGACGTGACGCCCAGGAAAGAAGCTGAGCCCACGGCAGAGCTGAGCTGCCCCGATGCGCCCCCAGCCTGGCAACCACCACAGGCACCTGCAGCGCCCGCCTGTCCTAACTCTTCCCACCCGCCAGGCAGATTGTCACAGATAAGGGAACTGAGGGCCAGAGTCTCATTCAGAAGTCAGGGACTGAGTTCAGAAGGTCGGGCCCTTTGGAAAGAAAGCAGGGGTCGTTAGGGTTAGAGACCCGGAACCGCGGGCGGGACACAGCCGCAGCTCAGGGCTTTGCGGGCAGGTGCGGGAGCAGGCTACCCACGTGATCCAGGGCAGGAGGAAAGACGGGAGCGGCGCCTACGTTGGCCCCTCTCCCCGCTCCCTGGCAGGGCCCGAGGGACATCTTGCCTGTCACCCACTCCACAGCTGTGGAGCTCGTGGTGCTCACACGGCTGTCTGAGGGCTGGCTAGAGGCTGATCGTGGGTGGGGCCGGGGGCTGGGAACAGGAGGCACCCCTAGGGGAGGCTGCAGGGCGCGGAACGGAAACCAGATGCAGGCCGCCGCGGGGGATACGGAGGCGGGAAGCGGACAGAGATCGAGCCGCACCTTCAAAAACCAGCGCAAGACAAAGCGCTTAAGCAGCCACACTGTTCCCTCCTCCCTCCGACCCGGCGGGAGGGGCCGAATCAGAGGACGGAGACAAGAGTCCAGGGCGAACCACGCCCTCGGGGACCCGGCAGAGCCCCGCAGAGCTCGGCCTCAGCTTGCGGGGGACGCGCGGCGGCTCCGGGCCCGGCCCTCCCCGCCCGCTGCGTCTCCGCCTCCGCGCGCACCGCGGGGAGCACGCGCGGGGGAGTTCCGGCTGCAGTACAGGACTGAGAAGACGGCCCTCTTGTGTTCTTTGTGTGCGTGCGCGCGCTCGTGTGGGCGTGTGTGTTTTTTTTAAACTTTTCTTTTACCCTTTGCTCTGGCATATGTACCTGGGGGTGTTCGCCTGCGTGAAAAGAAGACGACGCGTCAGTCCCCGCTGTAGTTTGAAAAGTATCTTCCACGGGCAGGTCAGGTTCACCCTCAGCAAAAGCTGCGCACGGAGGGCAGCAACGCCAAGTTTTGCAGCAGCGTACGGATGGGCGCTGACCTCCCCGCAGCTTCCCTCGGCCTGCGGCCCGCTCCCCCCGCGCTTCTCCCGCTGCCCGCCCCCTCGAAGGTCTCTCCAGCGGCTCCCGCGCCCCTCTTCATTTGCTGCGATCTCGCCTCCCATTTCTCCTTTACTGCTTTCTGAACTGTTCCATTTCTTCTTACGTGTTCCCGTCTGCAGCCCCGACATCCCAGCAGGCCCTGCGTCAGTACTACGTCACTCCTTCTGGGTTACTGAGAAAAAAGGTGGCGAATTCTAGGTTACACGACCGACGCATGCTTGGCTCTGTGGGTGATGCGCGTGCACCCACCACACCCACGACAACCAACTGTGGTTCTCTCTCCGCCAGGTGGTGGCCAGGCTGGACCCTGTCACACTGAGTACGCTGAAGAGGTGTGCAAAAGCCGAGGCACAGCCACAGCCAGGACCACGCCCCCCAGAAACACTAAATAAATAAAGGGGTCCTCTCAGTAGTGTCTGGGCTTTTCTACCCTCTCTGATCCTTAACGCTCTGCACAAAAGAAGGATGAGAAAACAAAGCAATAAGATGCCTAGAAAAATTCTTATCTTTGTTTTTTGTTCTCGTTAATGGTTTGATCAATGGTGCATTCTTACATCTGGTAATCTGAGCAACTTGGCGGAAGATAACTGCGTAATATAACAGCCACTGAAAAAAAAAAAAAAAAAAAAAAAAAACAGCCACTGTTAGTTCCTAGCATTTTGTTCTGAAACCCTGTATCATTTTTATTGTTTTTGCTTTTTGTTTTGGTCTATGTGATTGGTATTTTCCTGTTGTTCTTTCTTATTTTCTTTAAAATTAAAAACCTTCTCAAAATCTTATCTCACAGGTACTAAAGCGGAGAAAATAAACAAAAATGAAATGTTTAAAATGGCTGAAGAGATCAAGGACCAAACAAACACACATGTTTTGCAAGTTCAAGGAGGAACTAAATAACCAGGGAACGGATTCCGCTAGTAAAATGGTCCCCACACTTGCCAGCTGAGCACTGTTCCACTGAGCTATATCTCGCCCAAGAAACTCTTTCGAAACACATATTCCAATAAATTGCAGAATCTGGAAAAATGCATAAATTCCTAGAAACATGATTTACCAAAATTGAATAAAGAAGACGGAAAACCCCAGAACACAGATCAATAACAAGCAATGAAATTAATGCCACAATCAAAACTCAACCAATGAAGAGATACTCAGAACCCAAAGGATGTGCTGTGGAATTTTATTAAAATTCTAGAAAAGAACTAAAACTCACTTAACACTTTTCAAACTTTTCTATGCCATTGAAACAGAAGGAATTCTCCCAGATTCATTCTGGAAAGCCAGAATTTCCCTAGCATCAAAACCAGAGAAGGACTTACTGCAACAAAAAGCTATACTGCAATATCCTTGTTGAACATAAATGCAAAAATCCTTAATATGAGACTCACAAAATAAATCAACAAATTATTAAGAAGATGACACACCGAAACCCAGTCAGCTCCATCTCGGAGGTGCAGGGATGGCATAACATGTGCACCCATCACTGTAACACCCTGGAACGGTGGTCATGAAGAATAGGACAAGCAAATGCTGGGGGGACTCGAGGGACAAGGAACCCTTCGGCGTTATTGCTGGGAATGTCAATTATTACACCTGTCGTGGAAATCACTATGGAAGGAGCCCAAAAAGTTAAAACAGAAATTCCATTTAATCCAGCTATGACTCTCTTGGGCTATATTCCTGAAAGAGTTAAAGGTGTCATAGTGTAACGATATGAGCATACCTATATTTATTCTACAAAATTCACGATAGCGGAGCCCTGGGTAGGGTCTAAATCCTCACCAAGAGAGAAATGGCTAGAAAAAAAGAAATGTGGTCTGTATACACAGTGGAATATATTGCACAGTAACAAAGAAGAAATTATATCCTTTGCAAGAATATTGATGGGACTTCGGGGCATCATGGTATGTGAAATATACAAGGCAGAGAAAGTTAAATATTGCATTGTTTATCATACCTAAAATATTAATAAATACAAGGTTAAAATAAAGTAGAAAGGGAGAAAAGAGGGCAGACTTTAAAGAGGTACAGAAAGGCTGGGAGGGCACAGCAGTAAGAGAAGGGAAATAATGCGATGCAAGTGATCAAGGTGTGCTATATACGTGTGTGAAATCCCCCAGGTGAACACAGTTATTGTGTATTACAAACACACAGTAATAAAAATACTAATTCAAAGCAATCTGCGTAACATGGGAAGGCCCACAGGGCGGCCTTGGAAGCCACGCACAGGCCTCACAAAGTGCCCTTCAGCCTGACATGGATGACTGAGGCCCTTCAAATCTGCTTGTTCTCCCTCTAACGAAAGATAAGGAAGAAAATAACTAATATGGTGCCGAGACACTGCAACGTTTGTTAAGCAGCTGTGGTTGCTGTATCTAAGTCAGCTGGGCTCTCAGTCCTTCAAATTACACCCAGAAAGCGTGTTCTCGTTCAAGTGATACAGCGGGAAAGTGGAGATCAGAATTCTTTCCTTTCTCTCACGCCATCCCTGCAGGTTAACATCTCCTCTTTTCTTGGAACCAGCTGGCCAGGTTTCATTAGGACAATGAGGTAACTGGCTTAGATCACCCACCTGAGGCTCTGTTCTTTTGATGCCCACGAGGAAGACGAAGTAGGCCCCCAGGAGGCAGAGAGCGAGGTGCAGGTGCAGGGTGGTGCCGGTGTTCTGGATGGGTCGGCAGAGGGCGAAGGTGAGGGCCGCTAGGACGAGGCACAGCAGGGAGAGGCTCAGCCCCCCGTAGGTGATTGCCTTCAGCACGGGGTCCTCCTGCAAGCCACCAAGGCAGGGTCACCGGTCAGCTTCCAACCCTGCTGTCACATTCCCGAGCATCAGGCGCTGACCCCTTCCACCCCTAACATGGCCCCTCACCCTAACGTGTTTTCCTTGCAAAATGGAGAGATTTACTCCCTACGACTGCTGTAAAAAAACCACTAGACAGAAGCTGCCCAGTAGAAACTGGCACATAGGAACCTTGTGTTTAACGCTTTTTTTAAGAGTAGTAAATGTTATTGGAGAAAAGCAATGGAAAATAACAACAGCTACTGAGAGACAGGAGGGCTCCTGAGTGGGCGGCCCAGGTTAACACTTTCTCATCGGTAAATTTAAGACAATAAAAAAACAGGAAAAATTAACTTAGTCATGTAAAATTCTACTTAACCTGATAGTTTCAAACTATTCTCAATTCTATGAATGATCCGTGTCATTGGAGACAATTGCTGGTGGAAAATTTGACACTTTTTTATATTACGCCTTTGAAATTTATGCAATATGTTACGCTTACAACACATTTAAATTCCTACACTGCAATGCTGTCCAAGAATAAAGCTGCCTTTGATAGAAACATACTTCACACTGCTCCAGTTTTTAAATTTAAAATTGATTAAAATGAAATAACACTATATAAGATACAGTTCTTCAGGTGTACTTGGCTATAGCCATAAGGATGAAATTTTATTCAACAGCACAGTGCTCAAAATTAATCTCAATGAAAACTGAGCTTTTGAAAATGTCTTGCTCCCCATCGTATGTTCAATGTTTAGGACGGTACCTGGCACATAGTAGGCACTCAAGAAATACACTTTTTTCAACATATATATATATATATATATATTTTCAATATATATTTTTGACTGACTAAAATGAGGCCATGTCTGTAAAGGACAGAACAAATTGGTTGTCATATAGTTAAATGTTTAATAAGTCAAAGGTAAAAAATAAGAGAAGTTATAAGGAGATTCCTTTCAGTCTGAGTCATCCCAGTGTTCGTAGGGATCTGAGAAGCCCAGAGAGGTAGAATGACTTAGATCTAGAATATACCTCAAGTTCTCATGTGCTCAGGGGTGGGGCCTTTGGAAAGCGGCTGGATCACGGGGATGCTGTAGTCACCCGGTGGTGAGTTTAGGAGCTGAACGTGCTGAGTGGAGGTGAGTCCCTGAGGGGGAAACCTGGAAGTTTATTCTGGCCGCAGCTCCTCCTTCCTCCTCCCACTTCCTGTCTGACGGGAAGTGAGAAGATTTTATGGCTGTTGGGTACTGTCTTTCAGCAGGTCGAAAGTGACTAAGACAAGGGCCATGCTTTACCGTGGGCAATAGCCGGTGGCCTTTTTTCTGATCTGACCAGGGAGTTTTGGTAGTAACTCCATTTAACAAAGTAACAGATGCTTTCCATCCCAGGCCCTCTGTGGCCCTGCTCCTGTGAAGGTGCCAGACCAGCTTCCTGGTGTGTGACGCTTTTCATGCTGGGTTGAGCTCATGGGTCCCGAGCTGACCCATGCCTGTGGAGGTGCTAGGGAATTAACACCCTCTGAACACAGCTGCAAACAAATGACTGAAAGTTGATGCATAAACACCTCAGTTCCCTCAGCATGTACTGAGGGTGACTTCGATGTGTGTTTTTTACATCAAGTCCCACTGTCCCCAGAAAAAATAAGGTCAGTGACCCAGGGTGAGCACTGCCTCCATAATGTTCTCTGCACTGCCATCAGTCACCTTCCCAGGCCCCTACTGATGTTTCTGTGAAGTACTTCTCATGTAAGCATTTTTTTTTTTCTCTTTCTGAGACAAAGTTTCACTATGCAGTTCAGGCTGGCCTTGAACTCACTTTGTAGCCCAGGCTGGCCTTGAACTTGCAGCGATCCTCCTGCCTCGGCCTCCCAAGAGTGCTGGGATTGCAGGTGTGTGCCACCACGCCCAGCCCTCATATAAGTCCTTGTTGTAAAGTCTTTTTCTGAAAATATGTGGCAGATGAGCCCAGAGCTTTCCTGCAGCAGAATCATGAATCCTGGTACCTTGGGGCTCAGGGCCATGAGGACAGCGAAGCTGGACAGGTGGCGGCACTTGCACGTGGTGGAAGAATCGTTGCTGCTCACTCGAAGGCAGCCCTCTGTTGACCAGCTGCCCCCGTCCTCTGATCCTGCCCAGTAGACACAGAAATGCTGTACATTCTTAACGCCAGGCTGCAAAGACAACAGTAGGAGGTGGATCTCCTTCCATTTACATTATTTCAACCTCGCATATTAATCTAATGCAGTGAATTTGAAACGATGTGGGGAACACCTGCGGGGACTTTACCATCACCACACCTGCTGTGGGGTTTATTCTTCATGTGTTCTCCCCTTCTGTGCCATCTTAGTTCACTGAGGATTGACGCCTGTGAGCTTGTTCACCCAAATTCCTTGTCATTGATAAAACCAAGAAGGGTACCAGTGAGTAGGAGATCACTGGATGGGAAAAATGAGATGCCAAGTGTCTTCTTAGGATTCCCCTTCTGCTCTAGACTCTTCCTCTGCAGCAGAGTGACTGCCTCCTTCTCCCTGCATCTAGCTCCTATGTGGCTGCTCAATACCGCTCAGTCCTCCATTGCCTTTTTAGGCTTTACTGTGAGAAGGGTTTCCCACTGTGGCAGTCTTTGGCTGTCTTGGTGTTATGGTGGCTACACTGTGTCAACTTGAGGACTCTAGAGGCTTGGCTAAGTGACCCAGCAGTTCTATATGCTGGGGTGAAAAGGACCTGCCTTGGCTGCTCTGGGATGTTGTTCCTTGTGTCAACTTGAGAAGTTTAGAAGGTTAAATGAATCCTTACATAATCTCCATGCCCTCCTCATCGAGCCTGTGCAAAAGGAGGGCATGGAGATTATGTGAGTGCTACATGCCCCCTGGGCAGGGGTAAACTGCTTACAATATAAAGGAGGAAAAGAGGCTTGTCCCCCTCCCCGCTTGTGCTCTTGTTGCTTTCCTGTCTTCTGCCACCTTGAAGTGCTGCCCCTGTGCCCTGCCACCCTGCCTTGGAGCCAGCTGATTATGGACTGAAACTTCACTCCACAAACTGTGAGCTAAATAAATCTTTCCTTCCTTAATTTTGGGCATTGAGTATTTTCTCTCAGCAACCAGAGAAAAGTAACCAAGACACTTGGCATGTCTTTTTTCTTCTCAGATTTATTGATGCATGATAATTAAAATTGTATACATTTAAAGTGTATGATGTGATGCTTCGATAGACGCATGCATTATGAGTGATTACCATAACCAGACTAATTAGCATGCCCATCACCTTGCATTTTGTTTTTGTGGTGAGGAAACTGGAAATGCACTCTAAGGGAACTTCCAATATATAAAACATTACTAATAACAGTAGTCATAGGCTGGGGATATAGGTCAGTGGCAGAAGCGCCTGCCTGGCAAGTGCAAGGCCCTGGGTTCAATTTCCGATACCAAAACAAAACAACAATAATAACTGTAGTCACCACACAGTATTTTAGGTCTTTAGCATTTACTAATTTTATAATGTTTGTAATCTTTGACCACAATTTTCTCACCCCCTAACTCCCACTTCCTCCTATCATTCTATGCTCTGTTACTACGAATTCAGCTTTCTTAGATGCTACGTGTATGTGAGATCACACAGTATTTATCATTCTGCGTCTGGCTTATTTTATTCAGCAAAATGTCCTCTGGGATGTTTTTGTAAATGGCAACATGCCTTTCCTTTTAAGGCTGCACATGACTTCAGTGTCTCCACGTTTTATGTATCACCTCATCAGTTGATGGGCACTGAGCTGGTTTGCATATCTGGGCCATTATGCATAGTGCCCCAGCGAATATAGGGTGCAGATGTCTGTTCGATATACTGATTTCCACTCCTTTGGATACAGACCCAATATTGGGTTTGCTGGACTGTATCTCCTATCTCTTGGATCAAAACTGTGCCCGCAGTGCTTGAGGGTTCAGAGGCGGGCTTTGGGATGGGCTCTGGTCATCTGATGATTCACAGCTGAACATGCTGTCAGGACTCAAGGCCCCTTGGAGGAAGGGGCAGTCTTTGAAAGCTGTACTCTGCTTGCCCGGTGCTACGCGGTGAGCAGCCCTGTTCTGTCCTGCCCTTTCCTCCCTGGAACCTGGTGATAATGGACTGACACTCTGAGACCAGAAGCCAGATTACCCTTTCTTCCTCTCAGCTCTGTGTTGGGTATTTTGTCCCTGGCGTGAGAAGCTAATACACAGAATGGCCACTGAGAAAGGCCACCGCTGCCATGGGGACTGGACTGACCACGTGGGTCAGGAGGTTCGGGGCTGTTTTGTGGGGGCAGTTGGGAAAGGTTGCACAAACAGGTTGGAGCACCCCTGAAACCCTGTAATAGAGTTTGGTAGGTGCTTCTGGCTGGGACTCAGAAGACCAGATCACCGATGAAAATGCAGGCCGTACAGACTCTGCTCATGAGGTTGCAGACAGAAATGAAGACTCTCTTGGGAAGTGGTTAAAGGGCATGCATGCTTCATTTTGGCAAAGAATTTACCTGTGTTTTGTTTATACCTTGAAACTTTGGTGAGGCTGTGTTTAGAGGCCGCTAGCCGATGGATCTGACACGGGATTTTAGACTAGTGTGTAGTCCAGGAAACAGCACAGACATTGCTGACTGACTTTACCCAGATGTAGAGTATGAATTGAGAGCAAAACATAGGACTAAAAGCTTTGAAAGACTTGGCAGTCTGTCTGGAAGAAAAGGTGTGTGTGAAGCTGGGACCAAAGAAGTTAGGAAGGAGGTGTGAAGTGTTGTAGAGATTCCCACCGTTAAAGAGGACACAAGTACTTCACACCAGCGCAACAGGAAAAACCCTTGAGGACATCTTGGGAATTAAGGACCACAGTGATCACAGGTTAGAGATGTAAAAGTGAAAACTACTTTGAAAGACTTCATTCTGAGAAGAATCCCAGGGTGCCCTGTCCACCCAGGGCCATTTAGGGAAGTGTTTCCCCAGCACAGCCACCCAGGCAATCAGAGGCCACTGAGGCTGTGGTTCAATGAGACCAAGTGGCTGCTCACATTGGCAGCAGACGGTGGCGCTGTCTACATGCTGCTGGTTTTGCAGGCACGTAGAGAGCAAGGGTTGTATGGTCACAGGGATTTCCACCCAGATTTCAAAGGAAGGCTTGGAGCCAGGTATAGTGATGCATACCTGGAAACCCAACACTCTGGGAGGCTGAGGCAGGCAGATTGTGAGTTTGAGTCCAGCTTGGACAAGTTAACAATTTGGTGACACCCTGTCTCAAAATGTCAAACAAAGGCAGGGGATGAAGCTCAGTAGGGAGGCCCTGGGGTCAGTCCCAAGTACTACAAAAAAAGCAAGACTTGGGAGGTGTTATGGCCTGTGTCTAGGTGGGCCCTGAAGCCGCACAGGGTCATAGGTGGGACTCTTTGGAGGTGGCTGGATGTAGAGTGTGTGATGCTGGAGAGAAGGTTGTGATGCTGGGATTGATTCATGGTGTGGTGCTGGGATTCAGGGCAGGTAGCCTCGATGGAATATACAGGACAGAAAGAGGGCTACTGTTGTGCCTCGCTACTTCGCTGCTTCTTCACCGCTTTGCCGCCTTCTGGGTGCTGCGGACCGTTTCTCCTCGGCGATGCCCCTCTGCCGCGCCACCCTGCCTTGGAGCCAGCTGACTGCGAACCCTCTACACACCGAGCCAAAATAAACCTTTCCTCCTTCAGCTTTGGGTGTTGGTATTTTGCCTTAGCAACAAACAAGTAACTAAGGGAGCCAGCCTGCCCTACACAGAAGGGCTCAGTCTCAGAAATTCTTAAGAGGCGCACGGTGGGGCGAGGGATAGAGTTTAGTGAGAGAACATCTAGCATGTGCAAGACCTGCATTTAATTTCCAGAACTGGCAATAAATACATAAAATGAAAGAAGTACATCTATGAAAGTTACCCACAATATGATTCCAAATATGAGACACTGTTCAAAAGACGAAACTATGACGCCAGGTATGAGGGTGCACACCTGTCATCCCAGCCCTTGAGAGGCTGAGGCAGGAGGATCACTACAAGTTCAAGGCCAGCTTAAGCTACATAGTGAGTGTAAGGCCAGCCTGAACTGCAGAGAGAGACTCTGTCTCAAAAATAACAAAAAAGATACAACTGTGAGACAGTAACAAGACCACTGGCTCACAGAGCTTTCAAGGTGGAAGGAAAACAAACAGGTAGAACACAGAGAATTTTAGGAATTAGTGCAACTTTTCTGCATCTTGCAAATATACTGGACACGTGACACTAAGTATGATTCAAAATCCACAGAACAGGTAACGGTAGGATCCGCCTTCATGTAAGCATGGACTTGGTTCACTGATTTCAACAAACATAGCACAGTAGTAATACTAGATTTTTAAAAACAGTGGACAAGTTGTAGAGGCACAGTGGTGGTGGGGGAACACTATATTTTTGTTTCTTTTTTAAAATTTATTTTTATTTTTGTAGCGATAGAAGTGGAACCCAGGGCCTTGGCACTGAGCTACATCCTTGGCCCTTTTCTATTCTGAGGCAGGGGCTTGTTAAGTCATTAACTTCTCCAGAATGGGTATGAAGCTGGGATTCTCCTGTCTCAGCCTCCCAGGCTGCTGAGATTACAGGTGTGCACCACTCTGCCTGGCTCTACTTTCTTTTCCTGTTGTTTTTGCAGTGCTGGGATTGTACCCGGGGCCTCACACATGCGAAGCACGGACTCTAGCACTGAGCTACATGCCGAGGCCCACTCTGTGCTTTCTGATTAATCATCCCATAAGCCTCCAAATGCTCTTAATTAAGTTCTGGGGGTTGGGAGTGTGGCTCAGTGGAAACAGGCTTGCCCAGCCCAACTTTCAGCTGTGGGCGTTGGATATTGTGTTTCTGTGACAAGATAGTGAGTGACTCAGACAGCATCACAGGCAGCAGGTGGTGTTATAGGCTGAGGGCCAGAGAGAGCCTTCATTTTCAGACATGGCAAGGTGCTGTGACTCTCACGACAGGGAGCATGGGGACAGGGGACAAGGAACAAGGGGACGTGTGACACAAGAACACGACAGAAACTGCTGGCCATCCCGGAGCCCTCGAGATTCCAGGAGGCAGGAGGCTGCCGATGCTCTGCAGGGAGTTCTGTCTGGGCACTGCCAGGAGTGGCTGTGATTCGACACATGCTGATTTGCAAGTCACCACAGAAAGGGCCATAAGGAAATTGTGCATAGGAGGAATGTGTGGCCTCCCGACATCTGGCGGGTGCTCAGAGGCACAGCACTGCCCAGCATGTGCAAGGCCTGGCGCCGAGCCCAGCACCCTGAACGCACACACAAGGACTTGAGCCAGAACACGCATAGGACCTAGAAGCTAAGAGGTTCCATAGCTATTTCTACACCATGCGGGGGAGGGAGTGGCCGGTTCACCAGCTCCTGTGCTTGACAAGAGTTTAACCACGGTGCCAGAGCTGACCGGCGGACGCGGATGGATGCTCCCAGTGTAGGGTGACTCAGACACAGGGCAGACCCGCGCTCCCGGGAAGCTGGGCGCAGAGATTATTTCTGCAAAAATGTATTGTAACAATAATTTGGGGGCATATTTCTAGTCCCTTTTTTCAGAGGAACCAGTTGTATTTCATTTGGTCTCAAATGTGACGGAAAACAAGACAAAACAACTATGAGCGTCAGCAAATGTTGCTGATCAGCGGTACTGTTTACGAGGCCAATTTCTGGAAGAGGAGGTGAGAGCGGTAACTTTTCAATGGCTCAGGCCAAATGTCATTTGTTTTACTTGATAATATTAGCGTTTTAAAATGACGGAAGTTGTAATTATTAACCATGTAGACACATAACAGGCCACAGACAGTTTTCACCGTGCAAGATATAATTTTTTTAAAATGTTAAAGCAGTAGCAGCTTCAAGAGAGGTGCAAATGAACAAATTGAAATTGTACCTTTTAAAAAAATTAGGGCTTAAATTTTCATAAATATACTTTAACGTTATTTTTCTTGTCCCGCCCTTTGGCAGTCTTCCAGCCAGGGTTTGGTCTCATGCGTTCGGATGTGGGGTTTTCGGAAGGGGATTAGATCCCAGGGGTGCTGGCTCCAGAAATGATAGTGAACTCGTAGCTGAATGTGCTATTAGCCGCGGGGACTGGGCAGAGCATGCAGGGCACTGGGGCAGGGCTTTGAAGGACGTATTTTTGTCCTTGACCCCCAGTCAGTCTCTCCCTCTCTCCCCATCTCCCTCGCCCTCTTCCTCTCTGTCCCTCCCTCTCTCTCTTGGGTTCCTCTCTGCTTTCTGGCTGCCACGAGTTTGGCTTTCCTCCACCATGCCCTTCCGCCATGATCTCTCTGCCCTGTCCACCGACCATGGGCCAAACCCTCTGAAAGCAGAAGCCAAAATAAACCTTCTTTGTCCTGTCAGTGGTACGTGTCAGGTATTTTGTACCAGTGATAAAAAGATAATGAATAAAACATCACAATTCTATTTTTAATTTTCGAGGCCTCTTCCCATCTGTAACAGGGGCGCTAATTTACATACCCATTAACAGGGCGGGAGCCCCTCTCCCACCCACATCCTCATCAAGATTAAAGTCGCCTCAACACTTCCTCCCTGTCCTTTCGCCTCTGCACGATGACGGTCAGATGCAGTTCTGAACGGGGAAGCTGCTGAGACACCGCCCCGCTTACGGCGCTGCACAGAGGCCGCCCCGGCTTGTGCTCACCTGAGTATGTTGAAAAGTCAGGAACACGGGTTCAGACAGGTGGACCTTGTCCTGCAAACCGACTGTGCCGCTCGCAACACGGGAGTTCAGCTGTACTCCTCGCAGGCCTCTTGAGTTATTGAAAAAGGATCCATTCAGAGTATCGCCGAGAGACCGATGGGTGATGAGAGCAACCGCGCTCACGGCTAGGGGAACGGAGAGAAGTAACGTTGGGCAGTGTCTGCAGTTAAGAAGCTGCCACACTTGCCTCTCATACGAGGGCATAAAGTAAATACAGTGTGCGGTTAAAATCACCTTTGGAAATCCTTTAACTTGCACACACAATACACTAAGGGTGGTTTGGGTTGCAGAACCTGGAACACATATTATAATGCCCTACACATTATAAGAAGTCTGTGTGCAAAAGGTTCCTATCACTGGCGCATAAAAATATGATTCCTTAGCCATCAAAATCAGCGTTATTAGGCAACCTGCTTCTCCTCCTAAGGGCCAGTCGGCTCTAGAAACTATAGGGTTCCGTCTTCCATTTCAAGCTCATGTGTATGTAGGGAAAGGTATGCAGGGAGTCTTCTTTTATTTAATTAACTTTCTCCTTTCTCTCCCTTGCTTTCTCCCTCTTTCCCTTCTCTCTCTCTTTCTGTCTGTATCATTTTCTCTCCCTCTTATTCTCTTCTCCCTTTTTTTAAAAAAAAATTTATAATTGAACTCACAGCAGTTAAATGAACACACGGCGAAGGTGCCCTGCAGCACAGTACAGTCTGTTCCAACGTGCACTATTCACGGGCCACACCCTCGTTTTGGCCAAAGTCACTTAGCACTCACATAATTTACTCCATTTAAAAAAAATCAACTCGGGCTGGGGATATAGCTCAGTTGAATAAGCGCTTGCCTGGCAAGTGCAAGGTCCTGAGTTCGATCCCCGGTACCACAAAATAAATAAATAAATAAATAAAAAATAAAAAAATCAACTCATTTTTATGTCTTTTCCCTTCCTCCCCCTCACAGTGAAGAGTGAATGTTGACCAGCACCCAGGAGGCTTTTGGAGCACACAGGGCAGGCTTCTCCGTGTCGCAGCCATGTGTCCGTCTCAAAGATATTTTATATGCATGCATCCTATCCTCATGTCTTTCCTGGGCACCTACTGTGTGCCAGGCCTCCTAGGCCTCCCGACAGAGTGTTACACAGAACAGAGTCCTTGCCACCAGAGAGCTTACATTTGTGTTGGGAGAGAGGGACAGTAACTAAATAAATGAATTAGAAAAATATCACAAATTGTAGGTGCTTCACAGAACTGTGCTGAGGGAGTCAGGCATGGGAGGCAAACTATGGCACAACCAACCTGTCATTTGTTTTTCCAGATAAAGTTTTATGGGCACAAAGCCACATTCCTTCGGGGCTGGGGGTATAGCTCAGTGGCATAAGCGCTTGCCTGGCAAGCGCAAGGTCCTGAGTTCGATCCCTGGTACCGGAAACAAAACAAAACAAAACAAAAAAACACAAGCCTGAACCACATTCCTTCATTTACACATAATCTACTGTTGTTTTCACACTACGGTGACATGACTGAGTAGTGATGACTCGGGTCATTTGGGCCCAAAATCTGAAATATTTACTATCTGGTTACTTTCCAGAAGGTGGTTGCCGGCCTGGAGAGCAGAAGGAAGCTCCGAGGCTACCTTACATAAGGCGTTCATAACACAGGTCTCAAAGAGAGAGATTAAGAGGACAATCACCCACCACCGTCAGGTGACATTTTCAGACTGTCACGGAAACGGCACACATCAGCGTGTCTGTTTAAGGAATTGTGTCAGTGGAGCCTCGTTCTAACCTCAGCCTGAGCAGCAAAGTGCACACTCCACATGAGAACCCAACTTTATCCCCTGAGCTGCTTGATAGTGGGGGTCAATGAGGAAGATCTTCTCATTGCAACCTGTAGCACGTCTCTAACTAGAAAACTGCATCCCCACCTCCTGACACATGACTGCTAGAACTCAGACAACGCTCACAGCGTGCGGTCGGTAAAATTCCTCCTAGACCCAGTACCTTTCCCGGCTCCTCTGAAGGCATCAGCGCAGTTGATACTCATGGTGTTGTTGCCAGCCTCCAGGAAGGTCTCCTCACGACACCTCTTGGTTTCATAGACTGAAACGTGAAGAAAGTTGAGTCCCGCTGTACATGCTTCTCACGCACCTACTGAAGAACTCCCTGCCTTGGGGACAGGCTTTTAGACAGTTTGTAGCACACCAAGGAAAGCTGGCAACATGAACACAGCTGGCTTGTACATTTATTTTTTCAACTGCTATCTTCAAAAAAGAGTCCTCCTCATGCAGAGTGGCAGTGGGACAATCCTGTCTTTCTGAGAGCTGCCGGATCTCGTCACTCACAGGCCCTGTCTGTACCAGAGCCCGTGTCTCTCTAAGGCGGCCATCGGAGCCCACTTAATACCTCTTACCTATATCAAGCGCGGTGTCGTCGTCCTTTCTTGGAGAAGCAAAGCTCTGATTCCACACGGCGATTTCCACCTCACGAAGTAGCCGGGTAGCCTGTCTTGCAATTTCCGTTTTGCTAATATTTTGTGTTAGAAATCCCTTCAGAGAAATTGCACTAGTTAGGAGGACTTGCACGGAAACTTAAGAAATCAGGAATATGGATGAATCAGGGGAGGAACCCAGAGAGCAGCAGGTACTAATGTGCTCCAAGGTGGGGTAGGGATGACGCTCTTGATGCTCGGTGCAGGCTGTTTCATGACAGCGGGGGGCAGCGTAAACCTATTTCAGAGCTTTTCAATGTCTACTGTCTCTGAAACTAGATCATTCTTCATTGAGGTAGGCTGTTTTGGGCACTCGAGGAAGGTGAGCTGTACCCTGGGTTTCTATCAACTAGATGCCAGTGCAGTCCTCCCTGGGTTTTGATAACAAATAGTGCCCCCAGATACTGCCAATTTCTTCATCAGACAAAAGACAAAACTATACTCCAAATGAGACATACCCTGTTCTAAAAATCAAAGGGCGAGGCTGGATGTGGTGGCACACACCTATAGTCCCAGCACTCGGGGGCGGAGGCAGGAAGATCCCTGTGAGTTTGAGGCCGTCCTGGGCTACAAAGCGAGTTCAAGTCCAGCCTGAACTGCATAGTGAAAATGTGTCTCAAGAAGACACACACACACACACACACACACCCCATAGGACTTCATGGTAGTGTTTGAGCAGGACAGTGACATGGTAAGATTTACTTGCTAGGTCCCAATCCCGGGCTTCACCCCACTCACCCAAATAGTGGTGACTTCTGGTGGTGACTTCTGTGTCGGGTTCTCTGAGAACGAAAGATAGCCATTAAATGAGATATGGGAACAAACATATCCATCCTTCCAATCATCCTCAAGTTGGATCCTGATACTTCTGCAGCCCATCCTAATTGCCCTTGAAGATCTCCAAAAACATATTCTATGATAGAACTTTTTTTTTTTTGCCATGCTAGATAGTCCACCAAAGGTCTTACTTGTGCTAAGCAAGCACTCTACCACTGAGCTACACCCCCAACCCGACAGGAGACTCTTAAAAGGGAATTAGCATGTGATTTCCAGTTGAATAATTCAGTCAACAGTATTTGTTGAGCAGGGACAGTGAATCTTGACTTAGCTGGCTTGAGAGCCTCCTGGGAGACTGGCAATCCCACCCTGGGTGTGTGCGTCTCAGTGCTTCATGTCCCCCTTTAACTCAGCTCTTCCCCTGGTCTCTAATCCTCAGTACTGCAAGTTGAGCGACTTCCCTTGACTGTGATGTTTCTGCCATCATGTTTTCACCTTGGAGTCAGCTGACCATGGATTAAAACCTCTGAAACTATCAGCCAGAATAAATCTCTCTCCTTTAGCATGTGGGTGTCAAGTATTCTGTCCCAGTCCTGGGAAAACTGACCAACATAAGGAGCTGTTTGAAACCAGGCACAAAGCTAAGTTATCCATCTATGTATGTATGTATGTATGTATCTATCTATCTATCTGTCTACCTACCTATCTGTCTATCTCAACGATATTCCCTCATGGAATTCAAACTCTGGCAGGATGTTTGTTAAGCAAACGAATACCACTAAGTAGTTAACTGATTGCAATTGATGCTGTGATTAAATAGGATGAGATGACACGGTCGTGTAAAGCAGATCTCCCAACACGTCAAGGTTCAGAGAAAACCCAAAGTAAAAATAAAGAGCAAAATATAAGGTAGTGGAAAGCAGGGAGATAGATCTGAGACGGAGGGACGGGGAGGGTGGGGAGGACTAGGAGTGAAAAATAAATTGGGATGCTGTTGTGGCATGTGTCCCCCAAAGCCTCATGTGGCCATAGGGCTTTTTTAGAGGTGGCTGAATCTAGAATGTGTGAAGCTGGGATGGAGGGTGTGTGACTACTGAATCAGCCCACTGATGGTTTGGCACCGTTCTGGCTGGGGTTATGAGGGCTGCCCCTGCCCCAGGACAGGCAGCCTGCATACAGTACAAGGGACAGAAGGAGGCTCGTCTCTCCCTCGCTTCCCTGCTTTTGCTGTCTCCCGCCGCCAGGAACCGTGTCTCCTCTGCCACGCCTCTCTGCCAAGCCACCCTGCCTTGGAGCCAGCCTATTTTGGACTGAAACCTCTACAAGCTGTGAGCTAAATAAACCTTTCCCCCTTTCACTTTGAGTGTTGGGTATTTTGTCTCAGCAACAAGAGAAAAGTAACCAAGATGGGTGTGTTTGTCCATGTACCAATCCCGCCCAAGGGATGTCAGCATCGTACACTACAAACATGTGTCCCTAAACTAAACTAAGCTAAACCAAACTAAACCAAACCAACAAAGCAAAGCGATCAAGAGATGTGTGGGTAGGGGAGAGAAGGAAGGGAAGGAAATGAGAGAAGGAATTAAGATGGGTGATGGGGCCGGGCATATAGCTCAGTAGCACAAGCGCCTGCCTGGCAAGCACAAGGTGCTGAGTTTGATTCCTGGTACCAAAAAGAAAAAGATTTGTGACATACGTGCATCAACTCCACACAAGAAGTATGAACGTTAAGTACTACACACATGTGCTAATATACTGAAATTTAAGGAAAAATAAAAATAAAAAGTGAAAATGATAAAAATACCGTAAAAAGAGATGGCTTTCCAAGTAAATTAGTGTTAAATTAATAGTGAAACAGTTGGCTTCCCATCACAGTATATAAAGTTTACTTTTACTTACATCTTATCTAAGGGGGCACAGATAGCTTATGAACACAGTTATGTAGCGTAGCAGTTAGCGTTTACTGACACTTTTTATGACTTCTCAGGTATCTCACGGGCATTAATAATCGTGAAGGGGAGACGAGGCGGGGGGATTGCTTGGACTGCTGAGCCATTGTACCCCACACCGGATGAGTGAAAACAAGAAAATGTGTTTTCTTATAGTTTTGGACGTTTGAAATGAGAATTCAGAGCATCAGCAGGGCGCGGTCTGGAGGCTCGAGGGCAGAATCCTGCCTGGTCGCTGCTTATTTCTCGGGATGTTTTGCAGCAGTCTTTGCCATGCAGTGACCGTGGCATTGCAACCCCCATCTCTGCCCTTTTCCTTCACCAGCCTGTCTCGCCTTCTCTATACGTGTCCACATTTCTCTCATTTTGAAAGAACACCGGTTATGTGGGGTTTAGGACTCACCCTCATCTAGCGTGACCTCATCTAGAACTGAGTGTATCGGCAAAGTTCCTATCTACACGCAGGGCTGCATTCGTAAGTGAAGGGAGACTTGTGTCTTGGAGGAACAGTATTCAGCCCAGCAAAGAGATTTTAAAAATTGGCAGTGCTCACGGTCCCCGGGTATTCACACCCCCCTTGTGGAGCCTCCTCCTTGACCGTGCCTTGGATGCAGGGCTCATTGCCTGTGGACAGAACACTGTGAAAGGACAGGATGTCACGGGTGGGATTAGGGCATGAAAGACTGACTCTCACTCTTTCTGGCTATTCTCAGCGGTCACTATAATGAAACAGTCTAGAGGAACCGCTCTAAAAAGTGAGCACTGTCTCACACAAACCGCCAGGGGTGAACCAAGTGCTTCAGTCTAACGGCTTTCAAGAAACTGAATGGGACCAGCAGTCATGTGAGGGGGTGCAGAAGCCGGCCCTTTCCCTAACTGAGGCTTCCCATGAAACAGTAGCTCTGAACAGTTCCCTGATTGTGCATGTGAGGGACTATAAGCCAGGCCTATGCTGCTGACACACGAAAAGTATAACATGATACACTTCTGTGTTTTTTTAAGCCGCTAAATTTTAGAGTAACTTGAGATACAGCAACATATGACTGAGTAGATTGTATGAATATTCCCATGTATAGATGAGACATTTGGCTGAGCTCAGTCCTAACCACGAGCCGCCTGGTAAGCTGAGGTGCCACTACTCAATCAGCACAGCATACAGCATCACATGAGGGTCTGTCCTGGTTGATACTTTGCATCAACTTGGGGAGTCTAGAGGTTTGGCTAAGTGACAGCAGTTCTGCATCCTGGGGTGACAAGGACCTGCCCTTACCCTTCTGGGATGTTGTTCTTTGTGTCAATTTGAGAAGTTTGGAAGTTGAACTATGGGATTCAGCAGGGAGCCAGGGTGCTTGCTCTGTATGGATCCTGAGCCTGTGCAAGAGGAGGCACATGGAGATTATGTGAGTGCTACACGTCCCCTGGGTGGGGGCAGCCTGCTTACGATATAAGGGAGAGAAAGAGGCTTGCTCTTCTCTGCCACGCCTCCCTTTGCTCTTGTTCCTTTGCTATTCTGTCCCCAATGAACGCTTGCCCTCTGCCATGTGCCACCCTTGCCCTCTGCCATGAGCCAGCCAAGTATGGACTGAAACCTCCACAAACTGTGAGCTAAATAAACCTTTCCTTCCTTCATTTTGGGCATCGGATATTTTGTCTCACCAACAAGAGAAAAGTAACCAAGACAAGATTGAAGAATTAAACTAAACACACATATAAACACCGTGGTTTATATCCAGATATTTGTTCAGTGCCTCACAGGTGGGGCTTTCAGGAGGCCATGGGACCGTGGGCATGTGACACTCACTAGTGAATTAGTCCATGAGGAGTTTATACTGAATGTGACCTTGGAAGGTGAAGCCTGGTTGGAGGTGCTCGCTGTGGGGCGTGCCCTGGAGGTTCTATCTCCTTCCCTCCTTTGATTGGTTTCAGCTTCCTGCCTGCTACAACATGAGTTGTTTCTCCTCTGCCATGCTGACCTGCCTTGGAGCCGGTCACCAGTGGGCTGAGACCCCTACAAACTGCCCTGAGTCAGAATAAACCTCTCCCCCTTCTGCTGTGGGTGTTGGGTATTTCGTTCCAGCAACAAAGAAAGTAACCAAGACGCCTACTGCAGATACTGAGCAGTGTATTTCTCATCACTGGAGAGACATAGTGTAGATAAGGAAAAAAGGCTAAATCAAACCTTGGTGTTGGGCTGGAGTCAGAAGTAGTAGGATGAACTTGTGAGTCTTGGTACAAAAATTGATAGTCATAGAAACTGCACTTGAGATCAGTGCAAGATATAGAGACAGGTAAGTTTCGGAAAAAAATTAAAGTTGTACTTTGGAAGCCCAACAGAGGGGCTCAGGCTGGGGACATACATTTGTAAGGCGCATACACAGCGATGGCGACTGGTGCTGTGGCGACGGCGCCTGATGGAGGCCGTCAAGCAGGACCCGGTGAGGGGCGAGGGTGAGGACAGATCTCTTCCCTTTCTGCGCACTCGCGTTCCCGGAGCCACGGCAACTGTGCTCCCACCCTTTATCACGGCGGGAAGAGTATCTGGAAGTTCTTACCGTAGCATTCCGGACGATCAATGTCGATGATGCGGGCTGCCCAGGAGAGCAGGCGGTTGCTCAGACAGCTGCAGATGAAGCTTCCGATTTTATTTTTACAGAATGACTGCTCTTTGCAATTTGCCTGCCCAGTCTTACACTCATCGATATCTGAGAATCAAGACAAAATATTGCTTTTTATTCTCACAGAAACACATCATTTCTTCTTGCCCATGGAATCGCTACTGTCCCACATCACTTATTTATTTTTTTGGCTTTTTGAGACAGGGTCTCGCCATGCAGTTCAAGCTGGCCTTGAGCTCACTTTGTAGCCCAGGCTGGTCTTGAACTCCCAGTGATCCTCCTGCCTCAGCCTCCCGAGTGCTGGGATCACAGGCGTGCGCCACTACGCCTGGCTTGAACATCATTTACAAATATAGCAAACAATGTCTCTTGTTCTTTGATAGGACGAGTCACCATTATAAATGTGACAATTCTCCATTATCCAGTGCAACACCATTTAAAAATCTACAAGTAATTAATAAGCTAAGAAAGAACTGATAGCTTTATGCAAGAATAAACAGGAAGATCATGAAGCAAGGACCTGCCTTACCAGGTATTAAACTATATTACCAAGCCATAAAGCAACCAGGAGATGAATACATAAAAACAGGCTCATGAAACAGACTAAAAGTTCAGAAATAAACTCACGGGTGTATGGCGATTTAGGGTATAGTGTGGTTATTATGTAGAATCACTGGAGTGAAGATAGAGAGGATTTTTAAATGCTGAATCACACACCGAGTTACACAGAGCTGACACATATAAGCAGAAACAAGGGGATAAAACCGCAGTTAGCGAACACGCTGTTAGAGGACAACGTGTTACGTCCTGGCTTAGGCGGCGCCGGCATCTCCTGCATCTCTCGGCTGCTCAGTTTTCCCTGTCAGCGCATCAGAGGAGAGGTTCCAACACCCCACGTAAAACCTAAGATAGGAGTTGTCCCGGCTAAGGGCTCACCCTTGCGCTCCCTCTGAAAGGCTCCGGGCCGGCACGGTGGGCTGCCAGCCGTTCCTTGTTGTTTGGTCTCACGACATGCTCCGGGTTTGGTACAAGCGATGGTTGGTGTTGGAGAGGGCGCAGACAGAGCAGCGTGTTTGTTACCAACAAGCGGCTGAGGCAAAACCTGCTATCCGTACCTTCACATCTGTCCTTGGTCCCAGTGAAGTATTTCCTCCCAGAACGGGCCTGGAATCCATCCGTACACACACAGTGGGTGCCGTTGTGGCAGAGGGCGTCGGCAGGGCACGGAGCACAGTGAGCTGCAGGGAACAAAGGATCCATTTATTCACTGGCTCATTCATTCATTCATTCACTCATTCATTCATTCAAGAAGTAGTTACTGATCCTCTACAGTGGATTGGACACTGTGGCCAGAAGAGTGTCCTCCTGGGAATCTTTTTCTTCCCCGCTTTGTGCCCATCCAACTGCTGCACGTAGGCGCTCACAAAGCCTTCCCACATCCCCAGCTCTGCCACTAGCGAGAATTTTGCTCAAGAATCAAACTCTGAACTTCCAGCACCTGTGTTTTTTTCCCCCTCAGGGCTTTTACTAGCCACAAAGTCCTCTTGGCTCACAACATGGAAAATTAGAAGTTTATTTTTTTAACAGCACCTGCCCTCCAAGCAGCAGCGGTGGCTGAAAAGAGTGAGTCTATAAAAATGCCCCGCTTCATTATGATTTAAAAATAGCAAGTGTCTTTGGGGAGGTGAAGGGATTGGAACGTTAGCACTGTGCAGGTCAGAATGTACCGTGGTGCAGTCTCCAAGGAATGGTGGATCTGTGCCCCAGAAGATTAAAAACCAGGATTCCTGTGTGACTTAGCAATTCAACTTCTAGATTATATAACCACAAATCGCTGAAAGGAGGCTGTCAAAGAGACTTTTATACCCATGGGCATTACACCAGTATTCTGAATGGCCAAAAGGAAGAAGCAATCCCAGCATCCCTTGATTGACGAATGGATAAGTAAAAGTGATCCACTCATAAATGGAATATTATGCATCTTTTTGGTGTTAGAATTGAGTCCAAGGTCTTTACACTAAGCTACATCCTCATCCCTTAAATTTTTTTTTTTTAACTTTGAGACAGGGTCTTGTTAAGTCACTAAGTTGCCCAGGCTGGCCTCAAACTTGGAACCTTCCAGCCTCAGCCTCTCAGAGTGCTTGGATGACAGGCGTGTACCACCATAACTACTTAGCCTTTAAGAGGAACGAAATCCTAATACATGCACAAAACATGGACATGCTTAATGAAATAAATTAGTTATAAATGGGTGAATTTTGTATGATTCTGCTCAGAGAAAGCCCCGAGAGAACTCACATCCATAGGGACAGAAAGGGGAAGGGTAGGAGTTAGATGTTTGGGATAGGAGAAGGTGTTTAGCGGATAGAAAAATCCATTCTGGGGAGAAAACTTCGCATGCTGTTGATAATGATGGATGCATAGCAGTGTGAATGCCCCTCATGTGCACACTGGACAATGGTTGACGGGGTAATCTATATACAAATAATAACTGCAAAACTCCCTCTGTCCCCACTGTGGGAAGTAACCCTAAGGTTCATGTTCTCTGCTGTTTCTAACAGTTCTCTGAGGAGATCACGCCTCAGCTGTTTCCACATGACTGGCTTGATAGAGGGTTCTTCCTGCATTTCCAGTGTCACTTTCAACTCCCAGCTGGTACTTTCTGGCATCACTTACAAGGCACACGACTTGCTTTCAGGCTCTGCCTCTGGTGTCCAAAACCCCAGTCCAAGGCTAAAACAAATTATTTCTTGGAATAATGTGGGGCACAGACTTTGAGGAAAGAGAGAGCAGAATCAAGCATCCACCAACTATATGACCTTCAGTGAGATCTTTCTATACAGAACCATTAGTCAGGTGAGGGTTATGCCGGTGATTTATTGGTAGGGATGTCAGGACAGCTGAATGCAATGCCATGTGTAATGTGCTCAGCCAGGGAAATGGAAACCGTACTGGTTAAGTTGGATGATAGCCTTGGCTGGGTAAAGAGGTTCCTGGACAGATTACTGAGCAGACTCTAACCCTTCAGTGATTTGGCCCTTTGATGGATTTGCAACTGGATGGGCCATGAGGAAGAATCACCTGCTTGGATGGAATGGGTCATGGAAATTCAACCTCGAGGATTACATCTGCCTCTCTGGCTTTTCCTCTGCTCTACTCTTCCCAGTGCTACGATTTGAGAAGCTTTTCTCCCTACTCCTCTGCCATGATATTTCTGCCTCAGAGATAGGTGACTACGGACTGAAATATCTGAAGCCAAGAGCCAGAATAAACTTTTTTCCATTTAGGTTGTGTATAGCAAGTATTTTTTTTCCCCCTCAGCAACATAAACCTGTCCAACACAGAACACTGGTATTTGCTGTGACTATATCTGACCATGTGAGTCAAAGTCTTTGGAACTGGCATGCTGAGAGGCTTTGTAAATGTTTGGAGATGTGGACCACAGAAACTCTATTACAAACAGAGAATGATGTACAATTCCTGTCAACACTAAGGTAGGCATGCAGACAGTAGAGACAGTGCTCCTGAAGTAACAGATGGGGACGAGGACTCCAGCAGGAATTCAGCTAAGGTGACACATGTTCTGGCAAAGAACTTGCCTACATTTTGTCCATGTGCTAAAACTTAAATAAACCTGAGTCTAAAGGTGACAAATTAATTGATCTGGTGGAGGAAATTTCAAGGCAACCCAATGTTCAGAGAGTGGCATGGGTGCTTCTGGCCATTTTATTCTAAATTTATAGGGAGAATTGGGAACAAAAAGCAGAGCCAAAGGATTTGGCAAATTTGCATTTTGGCCATCATAGAATCAAATATAAAGTTGGGGCTAATGGTGGTGTGATTTCTGAGTAGATCTGCACCATTAAAAGGAAACCAAATATGTTGCACCAGGATAATAAGAAAGACATCTGGCGGGCATTTTAAAAGTCACCAAGCTCCCATCTACGATTATTCAGGGGTGCAAGAGCATTAACTTTTAATTTTTGGTGAGAGCCACTGGGCCTGCTAATTGAGAAGAGCCACACACAGCTTTGCTGGGATTCATTTCACAAAGCTTAACCCCCCAGGCACTCAGAGGACACTGCAGCTATAACCAAGGGGACTTGACTGCTTCTCAAGCTGGCATCAGACTTTAGTGTTGTCTACATAACACTAGTGCTGCAGGCCTGCAGAATGTAGGGGTTCAGGCACAGGGAAGCTGCCACCCAAATTTCAATGGTATTTTTGAGACAGGGACTTACTATGCAGCTCAGGCTGGCTTTGAACTCACTCTGTAGCCCAGGCTGGCCTCGAACTCACAGCGATCCTCCTGCCTCTGCCTCCCGAGTGCTGGGATTACAGGTGTGTGCCACCACGCCTGGCTCTAAATTTCAGTGGAGTGTTGGGAGTCAAGGCAGTATTTGGCAGGGTTAGTAGTCCCTATGGGGGAAATGCATGAAAACAAAGGTACAGTGGCGAGACCAAGGTATTAGGAATGTGGAACATCTGCTGAGGAAAACTATGCAGTGAGCAAAGCCAACACTGGAGAGAGGCCACATGGGGAAAGATGAAGGGGCGGCGCTGCCCAAGCTTGTCAGAATTCATGTCCTGACAGCGCGTGCCTACCGCGCTGGACATGGTGCTTTAGGGCTTCGTGTTTGCTCTGCTGGGTTTTGGGGTGATTCTTTCCTATCCTTCTTTTCGGAATTGAAATGTTTCCCCTGTGCCATTGTATCTTGGGATTCTTAAATTTTTTTTTTAAGTTTTTAAAAAGGAATCACAACTAAGAATTCCCTTGCATCTCTAAGCAGAACTTGATCTTGGACATTTGAGCATTGCTGGGATTGTTGAGATTTGGGGGAAAGTAGTTAATTTGTTTTGATTATATGGAGGACTGTTACGTTAGATGGAATCATAATCTTGTATTTATATGGATATTATGTATGTTTAAGGGGTATCAAGTTGACAAGATGTGGATTGAATTAGTTCATCTTATCTGTCAACTTGACTGCATCAAGAGATTCTGGGAGAGGTGATTGAGTTCTCAGGGGCATTAACATTACCAGCAGGTTAATTCATTGATGAGTTCATGGTGGGATGAGTTGCCTGCAGTGGGGCCAAGACAGAGGAAGGGAGTCATGGGAGTGTGGTCTTAAGAACAATCTGGTCCCTTGCCCGTTTCTCTCAGGTTCTTCTTCAACTTTTTTTTTTTTTTGACTTTTTGAGATAGGCTCTCGCTATGCAGCTCAGGCTGGCCTTGAGCTCATTTTGTAGCCCAGGCTGGTCTCCAACTCACAATGATCCTCCTGCCTCAGCCTCCCAAGTGCTGGGATTGTAGGAATATGCCACCATGCCCGGCTTCTTCTACTTTCTGCTTCCAAGCTGCCATGAGTTGCGCAGCTATCTTCTGCCTTGCACCTCTGCTAAGATGTTTCTTCCCTGGAGTCAGCTGACAATGGACTGAAACTCCTGGAACCCTGAGCCCAAAGAAATCATTTCTCACTAAGATCTTGGTGTCAGGAATTTGTCCCAGGAATGGGAATTTTGATCAAGATGAAATTTGTGTTTAAGGTGGTGGAGAAGGGGAAACAGCCCTTGGAAGAACCAGAATGTGGGCAGAACATTTGTATGCAGGTCTCCATTCTCTTGCCCTTTCAAAGGGCTCCTCTCCCTCCCCAAGGGAACAGTCCAGACCCCAATTGCCTTTCCCTCAGTCTTCGGCCCTGAGGAGACTCACCGCCGGAATTTTGTGCTTCTGATCCTGACACAGCCAACAAGGTACTGAGAGCTGGAATAGAAAGAGCAGGAAGTAATTGTGGAGTTTGCCCTGGGAATCTGCTTGGGCCTGGTTTAGGCTCTGACTTTCTAAAAAACAAAGACTCTTGCCTAGATGCACAAGCCAGCTGCTGTGGCGACAGGGGCGCCATAGAGACAAGCGTAACCGCGGCATCATTAGCTTCTGAAGCCCAACAGGCGAATGTGATTATATGTGTGTTCTAGGTTCTCAAAACTCAGAGCTAATTCAACTCGTACCCAAAGGTAACGGCAAAAGCCTAACTTTTCTCTCTCCCTTCTTTTCTCACTTGTCTGTCCATCAGTCCAGACTTTCAATCCAGTAGAAACATAATTTAACCATATAGATTCTTCTAAAATTTTTAATAGCCATACTTTGAAAACAAAATCAAGTGAATTTAATTACAGTGATTAATTTTATGTGGTCTAATATAGTCAAGATGTTTATATTGCAATCTGTAAGCTTATGTTATTAACAAGTATTAATTTAAAACTCTGTATTATTGCTACTGTTCTATCTAATAATTATTTTCTTATTCTCTTTAATGGTTTGAACAATATTCCGTTCTTACATCTGGTAATCTGAGCAATGTAGTTGAAGATAACAATATGTAATATAACAACCACTGTTAATTCGTATTATTTTGTCTTTGTCTTGGTTACTTTTTTCTCGTTGCTGAGACAAAATACCCAACACCCAAAATGAAGGAAGGAATGGTTTATTTAGCTTACAGTTTGTGGGGGTTTCAGTCCACACTTGGCTGGCTCACAGGTAGAGTGGCACATGGCAGAGGACAAGCATTCATGGCAGCAGAGCACAGCAAAACAACCACCAAAAGGGAGGAATGGCTGCAAGCAGCCTCTTCTCTTCCCTTACATTGTAAACAGCCTACCCCCATCCAGGGGGCATGTACCTCTCACACAGTCTCCACGCCCTCCTCTTCCACAGGCTCAGGATGTATACAAAGCAAGCGCCCTGGCTTCCTGCTGAGTCACTCAGCCAAACCTCTAGACTCCCCAGGTTGACACAATGTATCAACCATAACAGTCTTGAAACCCTGTCTCACTTGAAATGTTCTTGCTTTGGTTTGTTTATGTTTGTGATGCTGGGGAGCTGCTATTGTTGCTTTTTTCTCCTTTACTACTCTCTTCCAAATAAACGTAAAAAAAAAGAAATAAGCAAATACTAGTTTAGAATGGTTTATAAGTTATTTACATGTTTCCCATTGTGTATTGAGTCTTTGGGCCTTAATTTGTATTTTGAACATAGAGCACACCTTCAGCCAGACTGGTCACATTTTTAATATTTAGTGGCCACAAATGACCCTCAAGCATCACACTGGACAGGGAAGGAAGGGTCAGACCTTAGTGACTGTGGTTTTCTTTGAACAGCACAGACTACAGAGAACCCTAGGAGCCTGCTTACTGTGGAAAGAGTTTGAATGAGTAAGGATGTTTGAATACCTGTTTCTGCTTCCATTGTGTCAGAAAGAAGTTTCATACATAAGCTGAGATCTGAGAAATGCAGACTTTCCCAGCTATTTCCTCCTGGCCTAGAAACTGCCTCAAGGCAGACAGGCTTGCGATGGCAGCCACCTGAGAAGGGAACTTACGTCCCTTTGCACATAACCTGGCTGTGCGAGAATATGTTACTCAAATACGGGCGCATTTTTGTTTCAGGGCCAGCACTAGCCCTCAAATGGCAGAATTTATGGAAAATAAGAGCTATATAATTTTGAATTGTGTCAAGTCCACAGTCCAGTTAGATTCTCAAAGAACAAGACAGGCGCTGAGAATGTAGCTCAGTGGCAGAGCACTGGCCTGCTGTGTGTGAGGGCCGAGGTTCAGTCCCCAACACCGCAGAGAAAAGCTCCTAGGACCACATGAGACGAACCTCTCTCCTCCCGAGTCCTCCATTACGGCCATCCAATGAAGTAGCACTCTGCCTTAAGAAGGACAAACTTGAGAAATATGTAGCTAAACGGATCATCTTGAAATCATCACCTTAAGTGAAAGAAATCGGACATGCAAGGGTAAGTGTTGAATCATTTCTCTAGTGTGAGAAACCCGGAGGAGCGAAGTGCAGGGCAGATGTTAGGAAGCAGGAAGAACTTGTTCAAACGGGAGAGGAAACAAGAGGCGGGGGAGCAGGGAGGGGAGGGAGGGGAAGGGATTTAAGGAAACAGCAGAATTGAAGGAGTGGACATAGACCTTTTGCGACTATGGGAAGAAGGGCTGGTGGAAGTGCAGAGGGAGGGGACGAGAAAGGAATTAAGGTTTGTTATGTAGGTGTACACGCCCCTGTGACGGATGGGGTCACCAGGAGCTGCAGACACGGGCTCATAAAAAATAAGTAAAAAATCACCCTGAAAGCATTACATGTAAGGATTCACACAGAATGTTGGTAAAGCACGATTTTGCCATTTTTCTAAGGCAGAAAACACTCCAGCCTAATCTTTTTTATGAAAAGGTGTGTTACCTTATTCCCCTAGGGGCAGAGATAGGCAAAAGGTGGGCTTGTTTTTTGAGTGGTCTGTGAGCCTGTAGGGATTTCCTATTTCTATGTCAGCAAATAAAGTTTCATTGGCACACAGATGTAGTCATTCTTTTGTACGATGTCCAGGGACACATCCCTGGTGCTGGGTAGAAAAGGCAGAAATCATATGGTCTGCAAAGCTGAAAATGTCAGCGAGCTGACCCTTCCCAGAAAACTTCGTCCTCCCCGACATGGTGTTGAACGTTGCCCGCCTGTGGGAGCGCTGACACATCTCCATCCTTAACCTCTATTTGTTTTTTCCTGTAGGTGTTTTCATCCACCCTAAGAGCTAAAGCCCGGAGCAGAGGCGAATGGGCCCAGGTTATAACCTACCGAACCACAGTGTTTCCACCCTGGGCGTTGAGCACCATTCTATATATGTGGAGGCAATCATTTGCTTGTCAGAGGCTTAGGGTCCGTGCCTGCAGGCTATAGTTTGGTGGAACCTAATTCCATGTGCCTCTGGTCAGAGCCTCCATGGTCAGGTGGGTGACGCTGTGACGCCCCAGGGTGAGACTGCACCAGCTGGAGACATCCTGCTTCCCGAGAGCCCAACACTAATAAAAATAGAGGTTCCCCTCGGGGAAAGGACAAACGCCTTACTCTGCCATCTCTCCCACGTCCTCATCAACATAAAGATCCTCATTAGCATAAGGTCGCCACCAACCTCCTTTTAATGGATGAGTGGTGTTCTTCGGTATCCATGTATGGTTTATTTACCTATTCACTTGGGAAAGGGCATGGGCCAGCTTACAGTTCTAGTTATTGTTAAGTACGGACGTCTGTGGGAGTGTAACGTGTTGTGTCCCTGGCTTAAATTCCCACAGGTGCAATTGTCAGGTTGTGTCCTCCCTACTAAAGTGTGGGTGACTGGGTTTCTTTGCATTGGTGTTGCTGTTATGCTTTATTCTGTTGGCTGGGGTTGTTGTATAGTTTTATCTCATGGTTTTAATTTGCTTTTTCAAATGGCTTATGATATCAAACACTGTCTCTAGTTCTTTTGCTTTCTGTACATATTTCTCAGTGAAATATTTTTTCTGTCTTTTGCCTTCTTTTTTTTTTGCTACTGGGAATTGAACTCAGGACCTTGACCTTGCCAGGCAGGGGCTTGTGCTGCTGAGCTATGTCTCTGGCCCCTTTTGCTATTTTCAAATGGGAATTTTAACTGAGTTTCTGGAGGTCTTTATAGAGTCTTGACATTAATCTTTAGTATGCAAATACTTTCCAGCTTGGAACTATATCTTTTATCCTCTTAACTACATCTTCTGTAGTAAAAAAGGTTTCATCTACATTTTGAAATCTGATTTTCAAATTTCCATTTATAGCTTATGTTTTAGTTTCACATTTCACCACATAAATCTAGACCCTGAGATTCTCTTATTTTTTTCTAAAGTTTTGTATTTTGCATGTAAGCTAGTAGTTCATTTTGGGAGTTTTTCTTTGTTTAAATATGAGATATTTGTTTTGTTTTTGGTATCTGTGGATTTCTAGTTGCTCCGGCACCATTTGTTAATAGCATTACCTTTCAGTTCTACTTGGAGAACTCCTAAGTATCTTCGTTACTTTTCTCTCATTGCTGAGACAAAATACCCAACACCCAAAATGAAGGAAGGAAAGGTTTATTTAGCTCACAGTCTGTGGAGGTTTCAGTCCATACTTGGCTGGCTTCAAGGCAGGGTGGCACACGGCACAGGGCAACCACTCATGGCGGTGGAAAAAACAGCAAAGCAACAAGAGTAAAAGGGAGGAGGGGCGCGCCACGCAGCCTCTTTCTCTCCCTTACGCTGTGTGCAAACTATCCGCCTCAGGGAGGGTGTGATTTTCTCACCCATGATCCAAACATTGGACCATGGATCAATCATAAACTCTAGAAGCCACCCCATGACTGCATTAGGCTTTGGAGGGGCATTCAGACATAAACCCTAACACTAAGACACTTGGTATGAGAGGTTCCAGTCGTGCAGTTAATACTGAGGGAAGAGACAACTTTGGGGGTAGGAAACAAAGCGAGAATAGGAAGGGTACGGGGAAAAAAGTGAAATTTTTGTTTTACTTACCCAGGAGCAGGAACAGACATTCTATTCTCATGGTGTGGAGATGACAGGAAGAACAATCTGAGAATTCTTCTTGATAAGAGTTCCTGAAATGAGTAAAGCATTATGTAAACGAACTCCTGATGGTCAGAAAGTTTAGAAGCCAGTCAATATAAATAGGATTTTAATTTCTTCTTTTCTTTTGACCCAGTAATCCTGTTTCTAGGTACTACTTTCAGGAAAAATGTTACAAGTATGATCACAGCAGAGTTGGGTATAAGAAGCAAGTTTAACTCCCAAGAATTGGGAAGAATGTACCTGCATTCCAGGGCATGTTCTGCTGTGATTTAAATCCTGCTCTACTGCAATTAGCAAAGCTCATACTGTGAAAAACCTCACAGCAAAAGCTACCTAGATTCTTTTGCTTCACACAGTTACCATTTTTAAAATTTTACAGAAGTACTGGACATCCCTATAAATGTAACTTTCAGAGATGTCACAAAACACAAAACATTGTGTGAAGTGCTCTCCCTATGGATATCATTTAAAAAATTAAGAAGCATTCTCCTAGCTTACTCTTTTTTTTTTTTGAAACAGGGTCTCGCTATGCAGTTCAGGCTGGCCTTGAGCTCACTTTGTAACCCAGGCTGGTCTCAAACTTGCAATGATCCTCCTGTCTCAGCCTCCCAAGTGCTGGGATTACAGGTGTGCATCACCACGCCCAGCTCTAGCTTACTCTTTAATTAATTATATTTTGGGTTCCTCCCAAAAGAAAACCATCAGCTATTGGAATTACTTTGACTTATTTCGCTTATGGTAGAATGTTAGCGAGCAATTGAGATAAAATCTCTAGTGTTCATTAGCAGATAATGGCTTTACCTAAGTGGTAATGCCAGCTATAGGCACCAGAGGGAGCAGTACCTGAATAATTTGAAGGAAAGTTTCATTAAGAGTAAATGGTTCCCTTTTTTTTTTTTTTTTTCCGGGACCGGGGATCGAACTCAGGGCCCTAGTGCTCAGCGGTAAGCACTTAGCCCACTGAGCTGTACCTCCAGCCCTCATTAAGAGTAAATGGAAAGATACTACCTACATATGTACAGTGGAAACAATTTGATATCCATAAATAAAAATAAGGGTTATGGGTCATTGTTGTTAAAATTACAGTGAGTAGCTTTCAGGATGTAGAATAGGGTGTGGGGGAGATTCAGGGCACAGTGGTGATCACATTTAAAGAAATTACAGATGGTAATAAGAGTATCACATTAAGGGTGATTTTACATTTCATGTTATCTAACTGTAACCCTAAATTTTGTACATAGATTTAACAACATCAGAATAATAGCAGCAACAAAGTGTTTTGATAGAAGAAACAGAATGACTTTAAAAATAGAGTTTTTAGATATCTTCATCTCCTAATACACACAATCTGCTTTTATCTCTGAGCTTGGGATCGCTTAGGCTTGCCTCTTTTTTTTGTATTGGATAGTCAGCTTCTTAGAATTTTGTTTTCTTAGTACATTCTTGCCATACATACAGTTTACTGTGACCGCCGGGAGTTGGTGCGTGTGGTTCAGCACATCGTGATTCTTTTTTATTCCTCTTCTCCTCCCTCCCTGCCTCTGCTTCCTCTTCCCCCATTTTCATCATTACTATTGTTGTTGTTGTTTTCAGTTCGTGTTTGTGACATGTAGTGTGGGACGGCACCAACACATCCCCGTGGGTACTCGGTACATGCACATGTCATATCTTAAATCTCCTTACTTCTTCCCCTATTATTGGGTCAATAATATCCCTTAGTTATTGTGGGCTGATCAGGTCTGCAATCTCCCAAGTGAAGAGTATGGTGAAGGCTAGAAAGAAGAGGCAGATGGATGACCTCAGGGGTCCAGGAGGATCAAAGCCCTCTCATAGAATCTGAGATTCTCTTGGAGCTAAGACCAAGACCTTCTCTGCGTGGCCCGTATTTTGTTAGCTATCAGAAGAAGGGAGGGGAGTACTCAAGAAGGGCAGGACTCCCCCCAGTAAGATATTAAGTTAATCCACCCAGGAGTGAGATGCCTGAGGCTACAGTCTTTATCTAGTTGAGGCTGAATCCAGGTGTCTTTGCCTGTGATCTTGTCTTATCCTTTGAGGCTTCATCCACCATTATAGGCTTCAGTAGGGATCAGTGACCCTCAGAGGTTCACTTACTATGAGTCTGTTGCCCATCTCTAGACAAGCAGCCTAGGCTTTGGACAGACTCATAAGTGAACATGAGAAGTCAATTGGTTAATTTAAGTCCTGCTCAGGGCTGTTTCCCAGTAGTCTCCATCAGTACAAAGCTACTATGATAAAATCAACATGGTACTGACAAAAAAAACCAGACCTGAGGATCAGTACAACAGATGAGGAGATGCAGACACAACTACAAACGCACTCAGCTACCTTATCTTTGACAAAGAGGCCAAACACATTCACTAGAAGAAAGATAGCCTCTTAGTCCTGGAAAAACTGGCCTCTCACATGCCAAAGATTAAAGCTACACCCATGTCTCTCACCATGCAATAAACTAAAAATGAGATGGGTCAAAGATCTAAACATTACAAAAGATACTGTAAGTGTACTGGAAGAGAGAACAGGTAGAAAACATAGGTGTAGGCAAAGATTCTGTGAACAAAACCCTGATCACATGGGAAATAATATAAAGAGGTAACAACTAGGATCTTATCCTTTTTTTTTTTGGTACCAGAAATTGAACTCAGGACCTTGTGTGTGCCGGGCAGCTGCTGTGACACTGAGCTATGTCACCAGCCCTCATCCTATTAAAAAGCTTTTACAGAGCCAAAGAAATCACCAATACAGTTAAAAGACAACCCATGGAGTATGAAAAAATTTCAGCCAATTGTCCATCAGACAAAGGACCAATATCTAGAACATAAATAGAATTGAAAAAAATCAGACCCCACCCCCAAATTTAAAGACCCAGTCTGAAAGCGGACGTCGGAGATCAATACACATTTCTCAGAGGAAGAAATACAAATGGCAAACAGATACGTGAAACAATGTTCAAAGTTCATTCAAGAAATGAAAATTACCACAACACTGAGCTTCCATCTCACGCCAGAAAGAATGGCTATTATCAAGAAACTAATCGATAACAAATGCTGGAGGGGTTGTGGGGAAGAAGGAAACTTTCTTCACTGCTGGTGAGAGTCTAGACTGGGGAACCACTGTGGCAATCATTGTGGAGATTCCTTAAAGAACTAGGATTAGAGGTCCCATTCAACCCAGCTATTCCCCTCCTGGGTATCTTCCCAGAAGAATTAAAAACATCATACCATAGCAATATATTCATACCCATGTTTCTAGCAGCACAGTTTGTAATAGCTAAATCTTGGAACTAACCCAAGTGCCCATCAACCAACACATGGATAAAAAAAAGATGTGTTTTTCTATATAGTGGAGTACTACTCAACCATAAAGAAGGATACACCTGAGACATTTCTAGGTAAATGGATGCACCCGGAGATCACATTGCTTAAGTGAAATCAGTCACACGTGTAAATACTGCATTTTTTCCTCCTGGAGTGAGAAACAAAGTGTAAATAAGGACAAAAGTGTATAATGGGGATTGGGAAATAAGAAGAAATTGTTCCATAAAAAGGGGAACTAGGGAGGGGAATGAAGGAAGTGAAAAGAAAATAACAATAAAAGAAGGATGGAGTGGAAACAAAGTTTTGTTTGGGCTTGAAGGGCTGGGAAGGGGATTGTGGGGAAAGAAAGAGAAGCCAACATATAGCATATAAAGGTACAAATTCCCTATGGGGAATGTGATCATTATGTATGTCTGAATTGTACCAATGAACTTGATTAAAAAATAATGAAAACAAAAAAACATGATGAAAAATAATTCATAGAGCCACAGTATGGGCCAAGAACCTTATTAAGTGCTTTGTAAATACCATGCCACGGAAAGCTCACAGACTTTGAGGATGATCTTAGGATGCAGATCGTATAGGTACAATTGTAATTACCATAGGGATAAACGAAAGTTCAAAGTGAGTATATCACCAGTTTAAAATTCATGCTCTCAGGAAAATGCAAAGCTAAAATCTGGGCCAACTCTGATTGAGCTCAAAGCTCATGAACAACTTTTTTCCTTAGAATGGGTGCTCCAGGGTTCCTTGGAAGAGACAAGTAACATGAATAATGATGGTTATTAATAGGAAGCAATAAGCCGGGTATGATGGTGCACACCGGTAATCCTGGCACTCAGGAGGCTGAGGCAGGAGGATCGTTGCGAATTTAAGACCAGCCTGGACTACCAAGTGAGCTCAAGGCCAGCCTGAACTGCGTAGTGAGACCCTGTCTCAAAAAGACAAAAAACAAACAAGAAAATAGGGAGCAAAGAGCCTGGAGAAAACAAGATCACATACTCTGTATAGAGATATTCGTGTCCAGCTTTCCCTTAAATACAGAAAACTGTGAGCTGCCATCTTACAATCCATGTAAGACAATAGTGCTTGATTGAAAATCAGCTGTGTACATTTTGTCAGAAGAAGCACACCTAGTCACATCCTCAAGGCTTCCACTTCTGCCAGCACTTGCCCCCTTTTTTGCTTATGTTTCTCTCTCCTGCTAAAAGGATCTATTTGGAAATAACCTCTATGTCCATGAGTAGATGCATGGATAAAGAAAACGTGGTATTCCCACACGAGGAGGTACGACTCTGCCACAGGAAGAGTAAACTGAAATCATTTGTGGGAAAATGGATCCACCTTGAGACCCTAATGTGAAGTGAAATAAATCAGACACACGAGCTTAAATTAAATACTGCGTGGTCTCCCTTACACGAGAAACCCACAATATGAATAACCACCCCCCAAAAGAAGATAGATTATGGGAGGTAAGGGAGGGAGATCTTTCTCCAAGGGGGAGGGAATCAAGAGATGGAGGGAGGAGAAGGAAAGGGGATAAAAAACCTGTGTTATGTACAAGTATCAGAGCCACACAAGAAATACAAACGTCATGTACCACTAACATAGGCTAATAACAGATAGCTTGACAGCTGGAGGGACCTTTTATTTTTGTTTTTTGAGATAGGACCTCACTGTGCAGTTCAGGCTGGGCTTGAATTCACTATGTAGCCTAGGCTGGCCTTGAACTTGAAGCAATCCTCCTGCCTCAGCCTCCCAAGTGCTGAGATTACAGGCACACACTGCCATGCCCAGCAAAAAGATAAATAATAATAAATATACTGTGGAAACTCAATGTAAAGAACCCAGGTGACACAATCCTTTTTTCTTTTTGAGACAGGGTCCCCCTAGGCAGTTCAGGCTGGTCTTGAGCTCACTTTGTAGCCCAGGCTGGCCTCGAACTTGCAATGATCCTCCTGCCTCAGCCTCCGGAGTTCTGGGATTACAGGTGTGCGCCACCACGCCCAGCTGAGGCATTTTTTTTTTTTACTCTTCATTTAAAACCAAGTTCATTAAAGTAACAGTTTTACGTAAAAGAAGTAATAATATCTATCACAACAGCTGAAGGGCCTTCAGCGATGGTGACCTGGAGAGATCTGTGGCCATCATGCAATGCAAAGAGAAACATTTCATCAGGAAGAGGGGACCGAGTGAGGTCAAGTCTCATTAAATGTTATGTGTCACATGAAGTGCCCCATATTTTATAGTGATGGTCCTGTGTTTGAATGCTGCAGTGCTCGGTGTATCCCGCTAAGCGGATTCCACAGTGACTTCATCACCACGTCATAACCAGCAGGCTGAGCAGTGTTGGTCTGTAAATGACCTTGCTTTGGCCAGGAATAAAGCAGATGCCTTTCCACTGTGAACTTGGCATTTAATTGTGCCGGATTGCATATGCTGAGGTGAGAGACACGCAAGACTTTTTAATTCATCGCGTGGCTTCGGTAAAGGTGCCTGTCGTGATGGAAATTTTCAAAAATTAAAATCAACCAGTAGCCTGACACCATGTTGGGACAAAAATAAGACCATGCAGCCCGCCACTCACTCAACCTTGACTGACTACACGAGATCACCCACCCCGCTCAGTTTGATGGGGGCGGCTACACAACCTGCACTTTCCAGGAACCAGATAGGAGCGGAGAGGACCGACGCTGGTATGCACTTACTTCAAAGAATTTTTTCTGCCCAGCACCGAGAGGTAACTGACGCTGCCCAATAAAGATTCACCAGGCTTTTAAGCTTTTGTCTCTCCTGCCTGCAAACCTGTATAAACTAAGGCCAGAGTTGGCTGTGGGCTGATGCTTTGGAGCCCCCGTCGGCAGCCGAGGGCATGATGAACTCGGTGGCCTTTCTGCTCCTCGGTGCAGAGCATTCTTCCACTCACTTTGGCACTGGTTCTGCAACACTATCTCTTTAGATGTCGTTTTCTACATTTTAAGCAACAAATCGGTTCGATGTTACATTTGCTTTGGCCTCTGCCTCTTAAAGCTTTATCATCTTAGCTGGCCTTACAGCACTTTCTGCTCAGCTCCCCAGGTCACCTGAGCGTGTCAGGACACCCTGGGAGGTGAAACGCTGTCCCACAATAGCGCACAGCCCCAGGCAGAGTGGAGGATGATGCCCACGTAGCAACCCTAAGAGACAAGGCAGCAGGGCTGGTAAGAGGTTCTCCTTGAGAAGGTTGCCAAAGGCAGAATATTTTTCTAGAGCCCGGATGGTGAGTGACTCATTTTCTATATAAAATCACTAAATGGGTCCCCACTTACCCCAAAGATGCGAAGTCGGCGCTCCCCACCCTCTCGGAGGCCTTCTCAGCACTGGCAGAAGAGGAAGTGTCTTGCTCCTTATCTCGAGCTCCGGTTTCACCAAGAGCCCTGTGGTTGGGCGTGAAGGCTGGCGTTGTTTGGGGGCCTGTGTATCACGCAAGGCCGGTGAACTCCCTTCCATTAGGGTAACGGAAAGAGCGCATTAGGCAGAGTGGCCGTACTGAAGTGCCTCAAAGTGAACAAGCAGATGGGAGTGGTCTTCCACGGGGAAGCCTGGCTGCAGCGAGGTGTTAACTCCTGTCTTCTCCAAGGACAGGGATCCAGATGGGAGGAGGGCCTTGTCGTTCTTACTGTGCACAGATCAGGGCACGCTACAGGCACTGCGCGGGTGTCAGAGTGAACCCTTAACATTTGTTAATCATAATTGCACTTAACACGTGTTAATCATAATTTAAAAATTTGAATTAAAAATTATACTTCTTACTATGAGAGAGAGAGGAAGGGAGGGAGAGGGAGAGGGAGAGGG
>PVLD010009698.1:0-75320 GCA_004027595.1 Dinomys branickii | reverse complement strand
GGGGAGTCCCTCACACCCTAAGCTGGGGAAAGACAGGAATAAAACTCCACACAGAGTAACAAGCTGTAAGTAAGGGAGATCATCCTAACTACATTTCCCATGACTTTAGCAACATTTTTTATAAAAAGACATCCTTAAACCCACAAAGTGCACAATTGTCCAAATCTGGACATGGCCAACTTCCCAAAGCTGGCTGGTCAGAGACCTTGGTGTTAATTCCTCAGCCAACTAAAAAAAGATGGTGTGAGTTGCATTGACTTAATTGTTGGAGCCGCTCTGCGAGTGAGGCGCCTCCCCCCGGGCCCCCTCGCAGTATTACGGGCTGTTCTTCATTACCTGCCCCACCTATCTCCACAATCTAGCCGCAAACAGCTCTGGTTGACCACACCACTTCCCTATTGAAAGTTAATACTGTTTGACTCATTCAGTGCTACTAACCTGAAGCCAAAGAAAACAAGCCGGAGAATAACCGGCTTGTATGGCGTTTGGAAAGCTCTCAGCGGCCCTGCTTTCAAAACCCTATACAGTAGCTTTACTATATCTCTCAGCTGCAGCTGCAAAGAAAATGAAGGAAGCAGAAATGGGTAAAAAAAAAATAATAATAATAATAATAAAAGTTGGGGGTGGGGAAGAGATAGGGGAGGGGGTGGGGCCCCCACAGGCTGGGAAAGGCAGCCCAGTCTGCCACACTTGGTGGGGTTCCTTCAAGGAGCTCAGATTTTTTTCCTTAACACACCAGGGTATTCACACATAAGACAGACTGTCAAGGGTCTTAAAGGAGAGAAAAGTTCAAAACTCTCTGGAAAAGGTGGTTTTCCTGTTGCCAACAGAGCAGAGAGCAACTGAGAGTGTGGATGGACCCCAAGGCCAGCATCCCATACATAGAGCCCCAAGGTGATGACAGGCCAGGAGCAGGGTCTGTTCGCTTCAGATCTGGAAGTGGATTTGGGTGGGAGAATGTCCCCAGGTTTACTAAGGGAGTAGCCCTGCCCCCTCCTTCTCCATCCCACAACTGACTCAGATGTGGTCACCAGGGCAAGTGGGGCACTTGTATCTTGGAACAAATAGAATTTTCCCTCCCAACATCACCCGGCAGACTGGAGGGACCAACGCTTTCCTCACTGTGCTGTGACTCTTCAGGCATCCAGGCAAATAGCTCCTTGTCCTTTCAGGTAACCACTTCTGTTGTCCCTTCATAGCTGGTGGCTGCTTTTAGCCTCCTGGTGGCAATAGTGGCAAAAGGCAGCCTGAACCCTGGATGGTACTGTCATGCCCCAAACATCCTGAAAGCCTTTTTCTGGATGTGTGAAGAAAGGCTGATGTTGCATAAAAACAGCTAAGTGTTGGCTGTCTTACTCGTAAGCACTGCCTGCCAGCCAGGCCTGCTCTGCATCTCTCCAAAGCCTTTGGCTGGCCCCTGGGTCCCCTCTTCCTTGAGGCCAGCCCAGAACTTCAGTGGTGTTTATGCCTGGAGAAAGAGGTGAGAATCAGGTGTCCTTCCTTGGCTGCTGGGAAGGCCCTGGGGCAGGTTGGGCAGAACAGAGAAGGAGGGGTTTCCTCTCCTCTTTTTATAAGCACAGAGGGGTAGAGATCACTAGGCAGGCTGCTAGGTGAGCACCCCCGAGTAAGTGCAGCCCAGGGAAAAGATATTCATACACTTATTCATTTAGTGAGCATTGACTAGAGCATCTCATCTCTCAGCCTTCAGCAAGTCTCAGTTTAGCCGGGTCCCCCTGCAAAGCCGGGAGCACCATGGTATTACGCAGGATGTCTGCTGTGGGGGAAGGGCCTGCAGACCCCTGCAGGGAGGGAAGAGGGCTGTGCACACACACAGGCAGGGCCAAGCCCCACGATGGCCATGGCAGTGGCTCAGCGGGAGCTGGCAGGCCTCTGGGACTTGGTCTCTGTCCCCAAGGCCTGTCCAGCAGGGGTGCTCCCTGCAGGGGACCTGCTCCACAGTGCCTTGAAGAGGGTGCTTGGTAATACTTCCCATCACAGTTGCAGAGCCAGGACTTTGCCTTTTCCCACAGAGGGCCACCTCTGGCTAAGAGTGAGACACCAGGCAGAACGAGACCCTAAACTGCCACTTCCTCGCTTGTCACCGGACAGAGCAGGAGTGACCAAGAGCACCGGTGACTGTAGAATCCTGCTCCTCTGCTTTTGGGGGCAGGTCTGCACAGCCCAGCCCACGTGAGTGAGCTGCAGACCCACTGCCTTCAACTTGGGGGAACTGAGTGCTGGCTTGGTGTTTGCCCCAGGAGTCTTGGGAGCCTGATTCAGGCAGTAGGAGGATACAGCCCTGGGAAGCCTTGGGCCTGAAGTTGTGTTAGTTACTGATTTTTTTTTTTTGTCATTTTGAGACAGGGTCTCGCTATGCGGTTCGGGCTGTTAGTTGTTGATCTTGCCTTGGCTCAGCTGTCTTTGTCTCCAAGTCTAACTGTCACCTCCCACCCCTGTATCTTGATGCTTGCTTGGAGCAGCCATGGTGGCTTCTTGTGTGAGTTGTAGGGATACGAGGTGTGGATGTGTGAATATGAGACATACGTACATAATGTGTGAATTGTGTGATGAATGTCTATATATGTGATGTATGTATGTGTGCAGTGTGTACATGTATGCTGTGTATATCTATATGATGTGTGTATGTATGTATGTGATATATGTGATTTGAGTATGTGGTGTATACGTGTCCTGAATATGTGTTGTGTGTGTGTTGTATGTATGCATTTTGATGCATATATGCGTGTGATCTGTCTATACATGTATTGTGTGATGTGTGAATGCACACAGGTGATTTGTGTGTATGTGTATGTAAGTGTAATATATGAATACACACATGCATATATGGTATATGTATGAATGTATGTAACACAAATATCTGTTATGTGAACATGTGATGTTTGTGAGATGTGTCTGGTGTGTCTGATGAGTGTATATGTGCATGTGTCGTGTATAGACGTGTGTGTGTGGATATGTTTCGTGAGTGTAAATGTATGGTATGTGCATGTATGTTACAGGAATATGTGTATATTATGTGTTAGAAGTATACTGTGTATGTGCAGGTGAAAGTCCACGGTTTGTGTGATGTATGGCATAGCATATATGTATGTATATGAGTCTATTGTGTTATAGATGTATGTGATATGTATATACATGTGGTATAAATCCATGATCTATGTGCTGTGTAATATGTGTAGTGTAAGTCCGTGGTCTATGTGGTGTGTGATACATGTATGTGTGCTATATGTATGTACTGCATGATAGATGGATGCGATCTGTGTACACACGGGGTATAAGCCCATAATCTACATAGCATGTGATATGCATGGGCATGTAATATGAGCATGTGGCACGCCTGTGGTGTGCACAGGCATGTAAGCAAATGTGATAAAGCGCTCACCCTGGAGAGAGAGGAGAAGCTGCTACTGTTTCCCGGGTCTAGGTGAGCACTCCCCTCAGCACCAGGGCCTTCTGCCCATCTACTTTTAGTTTTCAGGATGATGAAAGAAAAATGGAGATACATTTCTCTGAATGATTTAACTTCTAATGAGACAATTGTCCATGAAACTGGTCTGTCCAGTGACGACGCTTTCCGTGAGCAGGGTGCTCACAGTTGCTCTGCAGCGGAAACTGCAGTTCTGAGTTCCTTTGCCCCAAATGACCCCTCCTTTCCACACCCAAATGAAGGCGATGGGATAGCACCAAGCACATAGGGTCTGAGCATTTATTCATCGTTTAGTGATCTGGGTGTGCTCAGGCTAGGGATGTGGCTGTGAGGAAAAGAAACAAATTCATTGTCTTCTTGGGCCTTACAGTCCAGCGGGAACACACACCACCTAATGGTGTGGAGGAAGTCAAAGCAAAGGTCTGGGGACTGGCTGGGGGGCGGGGGAGATCCAGCAGCTTAAGGAAAATATACCACTGAGCCTCTCAAAGAAGGGGGTAGATCAGGTGTCTGAGGCCAGAGTACTCTGGGCAGAGATCCTGAGGCAGCCACATCAGAGCACTGGAAAGCAAGCAGGTGTAGCTGGAACAGAGTGTGGACTTCAACCCATCTGCACTTTAGTCTCCAGTAGGGGCACACAGGGGGCTGGGGATATAGCTCAGTGGAATAAGCGCCTGCCTAGCAAGCGCAGCGTCCTGAGTTCAATCCCCAGTACCGCCAAAAAAAACAAAAACAAACAGTAGGGGCACACACCTTAGGAAGCCAGTGTAGTGAGGTACCAGCTTGACCTCTGAAATGCACGCTTCATGCCGTGGGACGGGCATTGCAGAGCCATGGTGTGGGGGACCTGTGGGGGGGCATGTACAGGTAGACTGAGTGGGCACAGGCTACCGCCTCCATCTGCTAGAGACCAGGCCTTCCAGGCCAAAGGCAGTGTAGTCCCTGTGGGTGATTCCCCTGGGGTAAAGTGCTGTGTCTCTGGAAGTCCCCCAGTAGATGGAGAATGGTACCTAAGAGAGTTGACATCTGGAGACTCAGCGTGACCGAGGTCAGAAGAGCCTGAGGCAGGAGAGCAGAGCCCTGCATGTGGATGGAGGAGGGTAGCAAGGGTCTGGAGAGTTGCTTTCCTACTTCCCGGCTACAACCTCTGACAGATTTTTACTGGTTTTAATGTGAGTTTAATGTCCTGCCTCCTCTGGGCTCAGGTTTGGGGCGATAAAGGAAGAGGCAGAGAAGGGAATGTCCTGTAGACAGGGGCCCAAAAAGACTCAGCAAGGACTACAGGAGAGGATCCATGAAAACTGATGCCCATGCTCACTAAAACCTACCTGTCCACAAGGCCATGGATGCAAAGCAGGAGGCAGAAGTAGAGTAAATTCCTATGTCATCTTGTCTAAGCTGCCAGCCAGGTGGGAGCCCAGACTGGAAGACACTGTGCACATCAAGATGGAGTTCTGAGGACTATCTTCACGGTCAGACTTGGGACTGGCTTCCAAAGACCCAGTATCTGCTTGAGAGATATACAAAAATCTTGGAGAGGCATGTCATATTAAGTTGCTCAAGAAAGACCGTTCTTGAGTAGGGCATGGTGGTATACACTAGTAATCCCAGCATCCTGGGAGGCTGATACAGGAGGATCTCCAGTTTAATCCCATCTTGAATAAATTAGTGACTTAATGAGACTCTGCCTCAAAATAAAATATAAAAACTGGGCTGGGGTGTGAAGGCCCTGAATTCAATTGCCAGTACAAGGAAAAAAAAGTAGAGGGGAGGGGAGGGGACAGGAAGGGAGAGGAGCAAAGGACAAGAGGAGAGGAGAGGAGAGGAGAGGGGAGAAAGGAAAATGCCACACTTGGGTTGTTCAGCAAGAACGGGCCAGTACAAAATCACAGCAGTTGTAATTGGTATGGATGATTTTAAGGCCACTGGAGGAATCTGTCCTAGTCCTTTAATTCCAAGCTTCCAGATAAGGAGGCAGGGTGACAAAGAGACTTGCTCTTGTCCACAGTAAGGTTCCGGAGGGAGAACACTTGAACGCCTGGCCCGCGGTGGCGTCTCCCTGGAGCCCTGGTGCTGCTCCAGAGGAGAGAGGATTATGGCTCCTACATTAACATCCTGATCCTCAGGGGCACACCCAGGTCTTAACTGCTGCCTTTCTGGAGTGGAATAATAGGTTCCTGGTGAGCCTGTTCTGCCATTCCTTAAACCCCCTCTGAGATGGCCAGGCAGGAGTTACTTCCTACCGGAGGACCCGGGTTCACTTTCCAGACTCCCCTCACTGTTGGAGGCTCAACTTAGATGGACTTTGTCCAGTTAAGAGTGGGAGACACACAAGCATTGGCGGGGCGGAGTTTGGGGGCCTTTATAGCTGCTCTGTCTATATTCAAGCATTTTTAAAATTAAGGAAAAAGCCACCAAACATCTATCATCAAATGAGGCATCACTCAGTGCCCGTGGACACTTTGTCTGAACACAGCAGACACCTGTAGCCAGCAAGCAGGGACAGAAAATAGGAGTGAGTACTGCATCTGTAATAGACTTTCTATCTTGTTGCTATTCCCTAAACTATGTGGATAGCAACTTATTTACAAAACATCAGCACTTTATTAGGCATTATAGATCATTTGCGGATGATTTCAATTACATGGAAGGATGTGCATAAGTTGTATACACATATTAGGCAACTTCTAAAAGGTGCTTGAGCATCCTAGCACCTCTGCAGAGGTCCTAAAGTCAGTCTCCCGTGGATACCGAGGGACCACTGTGTTAGTATGTTATTTCCCAGTGTGCTGCAGATTGAAAGCAGGCAGGAGAAGGGATGCAACAGAGGAGTTGGATGTGTCAGCCGGAGGGAGCCCTCCCTCCCTCTCAACTTCCCTTCCTCCCTCTCTCCCTCGCCACCACATGCCTCACATCCCTCCATCATGCGTTCCCAGTGTGCTTCCAGAATCTTACTAGAAATCTGTTTTTTGAGGACCCACCAAGCCAGAACCTCCCTGGAATGCCCACTCAGGTGTGGAATTGCCACTGTTTACCACGTATCACTGTACAGCCCTGACTAATTCTATACACAACCGGGGAAGGGAAGTAGAACTATAAAGGCAGACAGTGCCAAGATTGAAGCCCTTGTGCTCCTGTGATTTAAAACTAGGGGACACTGTGCGCCTTGTCTCTTCATTTTGTGTTCACAGAATGGGGGCGGCTAGTGAGGGATCGTGTGTTTTCAGACCTACGCTCTTTCTGTACTTGCTGTGTGAGACTGGTTAATTAATACACAACTTCTCTGAATCTCACTTCCCACAAATGAGTTTAAAAAACACAGCTGATTTCTATGGCCTCTTCCAGCTATGCAGTAGAGCAGCCTTGGGCTGTTCTTTTGGCGTAATGATAGGAGGAATAGCGGAGTGAGGCTGTCTGTATTTTAGGACATTGGACAATATGTAAACGTGCCTTTGTGATAGGTACTAGGATAACACATGAGTGCATATGTGTCATTACATATTATGTGTTACATTATATATTGCATGTATAATATACGGATGATCTGTAATATTAGACAGTATTTCCCAACATTGAGTGAGCCACCAGATGGCTAGGTTTGCTGTGAGGAAGGATTATTTCACCACCTGCAAAAGACTTTAAGGAAGGACACCATTCACATGCAGTACTGTCACTTTAAAATCCTAACGACCCTGGGACCTGGAGTTCACAGGAAAAGTGAACTGTTCTCTGCCCACACATGTTTCTTTCCATAGTCATAAAACTGCAGCAAATCAAAGAAAGGACAATTCTGTGTTTTTATGTCCAGATCCATGTACTTAGTATCAGAGTGACTGGCAAACTTCTTCTGAAGTGTAGATATCCTTGTAAAAGTGAGTGTATGAGATTGATGTGTCTTTTTAAAAGAAGTGTGATTTTATGCACACGCACACACAGAGATGTGTATCTTTTTGATGTTATCTTTTTGTGTGGTTTTTTTCAGCTGCTCATGCTGACAATGCTTTTAATCTAAACCTTTTTAACTTTTGTGTGGAGAATCTATCAAGAAAACTAGTCACCACACCCATATCAGGAACATGGACTGAGGGACTGTTGGTTGCCAGAAAATTCTGTATTCTCCCTACCCAGACTTTCCCAAGAAAAGGTGGCAAGTTAGCCTTATGTTTTTGACTGATAGGATTTCATACATAAGTGTATTTCAGTTACTCTCAGCCACAGATCCCAGCAGTGTCTTGAAGAAGCCCATTGTATTATCAATGAGATATACTCACTGAGATAACTGCTCAGTGCAGTTTCTGCAGGAGCAAAGTGAAAGCTGTTCTCACTATCAGAAAATGCTGTGATGTTCAGGGATGTCCTCATTGGGCAGCCATCCCAGGAAGCTGCAGAAATGTCTTTGGAATGAAGTAAAATTTAGCAAATGGCATTCATTTATTTTTATTATATTTTCCCCTTTCTCTTTTTTCTTGGCTTCTAATGACTGCAAGTATAATAAAATTCTAATCTAACACTGTTTTTCAAAAATGTGAAAGCGGTAACACAAGAATTTAAGACCCTTTTTGGCTCGGTTGAATATTCAACAAGATGCCGTAGCCTGAAACCTGGAGGTAGCTGCCCCACGAACATTCACAATTGATTTCGAACTTGCTCAAAAAACCAGGCTGCAACATGTACTGTATGTGTTGAAGACAGCATCATAGTTTTACTTGTGGTTTGATCCAGGGTTGAATTCCCTATTGTCCTCCAGGGCCCAGTACTCAGAAAAAAGAAAAGTGAATTTCTTAGTGGACATTTTCCATACTCCTCTATTTAAAATTCAGGGGGCAAATTGACATTTTAATAGTGTACAGATACAGGAAACTGAAGACGTAAAGCATTAGTTCTCCCCAGCCTGAGAGTTTATATCGGAAGCTCCTATATTTCCTACAAAATATTGCTCTTTGGCACCTGAAACCTGGTGGTTTCAGAAAAGAAGAATTAGGTGTTCCTCAGCTCGAGCCTATAAAGGCATCTGGACCACACCTTGAACATGATGATGCTTTTCATTTCCCGTACGCCTGGTGTTGCAATTCTCTAGCACTGTTGTGAGCACGGGGGTCAAGTCTGTTCCAAAGGCTCCAGCTTACTCCCACGGTGCACATGGGAAGAGCATGGAATGAACCCTTCCCCGATCTTCCGGCATTAAGCTCAGCCCCGAGACTCCCAGGGCTTAGGAAACAGCTTAGAGTGAAGAATTGTTTTTCTCTGAGAGTTGTGCCCGAACATTCCTGCTAAAGCAGACAGTCATCACTTAATCTCTGTAAATGACTACAATTTTGGCAGGTGTCAGCTGGTATAGAAATGGCTCACATTAAAAGTCTTTTTTTGAGTGTAGGGTAATGAGGGGGACCAATAAAAATAATAATCTCACATGTGTCTGGCCACACATACTGGCTGCCTGAAATGACTTAATTCCTGTTTGGTTTCTCAGTGGCACATGTCCCCAAGTGTGCTGAAGCAGATACACTAGTAGACAGCCTTTCTTCAAAGGCTGGCCGACCACACCGCCACACCCAATGTTGTGTATCCAGAATGATCCCGTGTACACCATTCCCCTGGGTCACCTGGTGTCTTTCACACAGTGTTCTTCAGAAATGCTACTGGGCACCTAAGGAATGTGAAGTTGAAACACAGAGAAAATGTCCTGGAAGCCCTGGCTGGCCGGCATTCTTTCTGAGACTATAGAACTGTCCAGAAACATGTTTCCTACTATGTTCTTTCCTTGACTCCTAAGACTAGGCATTAAGCTGTGGCACGCATTTAAGGCAGAATTATGTTTTAAATGGTTCTTGAGTTAGAACTGTATGTTTTTTCTGCAAGGGAAACTTCAGACTTTTTTAGCATGATCACCAACCAGGAAGTGAGGGTCTGTCACAAAGATAAGAGGAGAGAGGACTAAGGAAGCCTCCATCTGAGTGCACTGAATTATGCCATAGCTGACTGAAGTAGAATGTTCTAGAAAAAGATAATTTTGTATTTCTGAGAGAAAGGGATGACATGGTTGCTCGGGAACCTGGCCCCTTTTGTCCACAGAGCTGGTGCTTAAAATACTCAGCCCATAAGAGGCCTCTCACATGTGTGCCGGCTGAGCCTGCGTGACTCAGGGTGTTTGCGTTCAAGTCGAGTGTTGTGGGCTGGAGCGCTGAATCAGAGGCCAGATTTGCCTTGGTGACACATGAAAAGAGGGAGCATTGCGTTTGAACTACACAAATATTATGCTTAAGTATTTTTCCTCCTTTTGGAGCCAAATAGGTCTTGTTAATGATAAAATCACTGCAATATAGTGGGCCCTTTTTCTGGTCTGGAATTTGAGACACCATCAGCAGTGCCAAGGGGCCCTGTAGCAGGAAGAAATGGCAAGCCATGGAGATTTGGAATCATAACACAAGTTATACAATTTAATTTTATAATTGTAGCAATGGCAAGTTACAGGAAAATGGGCTGCTCCCAGCCCCACTCCTACATTGGGCAGTGGGGAGTGGAGTCGGGGTCGCCGTTCTAATTTAGGATTGTGGGAGGGAACAGGAAGGGGAACTTTCTGGGGCAGTAAACCGGCTACTTCTCCAGTCTTGTTCTGAGGCCGCTTGACAATCAAGGGTTTTAGTGAAATGGATCAAGGCCTCTACTCAAACAAACCTCAAGGGTACGGAAGGAACAAGAGGCTATCCTCTTTGAAAAAGGAGGGAATCACCTAGGCTTTGCATGGCTTTTACAGTACCCTGAATGCTGCCACCTCTAGTTTAACAGGATTTTGATGGTGGATTCAAAGAGAAAACTAGAGGTCCATCCAGCCCTCCCGACCCACCCCATATAAGAGCCTCTGCTTGCCACTTCCCGGTAACAGGGACTGATAAGGAGCTTGAGGACTGAGGCTGGGACACCTACTGTCCACACAGACATTGAGAATCCACCCTCCCACCCCAGGGAGGGCTCACTCAATCAGCTGATGGCTCTGCCGGGACTCCCTCAGGCCCAGCCTGCTGGGAGCATTGGCCAAAGCCCAGACTTCTCCTTCCTGCCCACTCTCTCTTAGCGGTGTGCCCAGGGAGTGGGCTTTGAGAAGAAAGAGGCTCCTAATAAGCATTTGTGGAGAGGAAGAGGGGCTGCCCTGCATGTACCAGGAAGTCTGAGTTCCTGGGCTATGGGTTTGCCACCCCGCCCCATATTCTGTTGGAAGGGGCATGCTGCTAAGCTCCAGGGCCCAGGAAGCCTCTCCAACCTGCCACAGTAGTCTCTGCAGTAAGGAGCGGCATTCTGATGCTATGTGGGTAGCACCTTTTCTGGCTGCCACAGCTCAGCCCACAGCATGTGGCCATGTGCCAAGTACTTCCTTTTCTGCCACTACTGCTGCTGCCACCAGCCCCATATCCTGCTGCACCCTGCCCGACAGAGGTGGTGCGGAGGGTTGGAGTGGGTGCAGGGAGCACCCTGTGGCCAGGGTGATGAAAGGGGCCCTGGACTACTAGGGGACAAAGGCCCTGAGTTCCCACAGGCAGCACATCCCCCCGTGGGTAAAGCTCCAGTAAGTCCACACACTGTGGGTGAGGGCAGAGGGAGGGGAAAGGTAAGACCCTACCCCCAGCTTTAGCGATTCCACGATGCATTTTCTGATCTCTTCCCTCCCTCCTTCCCTTCCCCCCTCCCCAACCCCTCCCCACCCACTCCCCACACTAGGACATCGTCAGAAACTAGATGATCAGACCAAGCCTGGGAGCTTGTCCTTTTCCGAGCGGCTCAGTGAACTGGAGCAGCTGCGGCGCACGGCCATGAGGGTCAGCCCGCACCACCCAGCCCCCACGCCCAACCCTCGCGTGAACCACTCCACTGCCTTTAACCCTCAGCCTCAGAGCCAGATGCAGGGTAAGTACCAGGGTGGAGCCCACTTGCCACCTTGCCTTTACCTCAAGGGGCCACCACGCACAGAGCCCACCCAGAGCAGCCCCGGCTTTTCCTGCACACTCGGAGGGAGCTCATTAGCAGTGCGGTCTCATGCCGCATCCACCTGCTGAGTCACATCTGCACACAGAGAGATCTGGATGGAGAAGCCCTGGTGCATAGGAGACAGAGGAGATAGAGTCCTGGGTAGAGATACCCAGAGCTGTATACGCAAAGTTCCCTCCGTAACCGCGGGAGATGGGCCCAGTACCCACAAGGATGTCAAAATCCTCAGACACTCAAGTCCCTTGTGTAAAACGGCATACTATTTGCCTTTAACTTACACACATCCTTCCATATACTTTAAATTATCTCTGAGTTACTTTTAATATCTAATGCAATGTAAATGCTGTATAAATAGATGTTACAGTGATTCGTACCAAGAAAGTTTGTAAATATTTAGTATAGGTGCAATTTTTAAAAATACTTTCAACCCACACTTACTTGCATTCTTAGAAGTAGCGCCCTATTTTTCAAGGGTCAGCTTTGGCTATGCTGCTTTTTACCTACCTCCCCCGCTTTAGCTTAAATACATACACACAAATGCACGCATAGATGTACAACTCAAGGTAAACGATCAGATGTTTCAGGTTCTTGTCGGCTTGAGATTATTTGTGAGTTTTATATCTAATATGTGTTATTTTAAAAAATACAAAGCAACGGTAGGCATGGATGGATGCCACCGCATCGTGCATAATGCCTGCAAATCAATAAAGAATGCAGGTCTCCCTGCCCCATAGGGCTCGCCAGCAATTGCAAAAACACTGTGAAATGCAATAAATGCACAAACCTCACTGTGCCCAATTAGATAACAGGCACGGTTCATTTACGTGGTAGAAGTGCTGACATCCGTGGCTGCTCTGGGATACCCCTCTGAGGATCTGAAATGTGGTCATCTCCTGTGTGCCGTGCAGGCCGCAGCTGTATATGATACGATCACAGTAATAGCCCTTTGTCAAAGCAGAAGATAAACAACACATCTGCAGAGAAGGGCAGGCGGCCAGCAGCGGGTGTGGTCACTCCTTGGCCCCCCTTGGACAGCAGGAAGGAGCTTCCCCAGGCGTTTTCTAGATGTGGGTCATGCTGTGGGATGCACAGGCATCTGCTTGGTATGGTTTCTGGACCGATAGCTCTGTCGTGGTTAACACATGAGGCTCTTGCAAGGCTTGCCGGCATCTTCTACAGAGCAAGCTAGAAAGCCAAACCTTTAGCAGACTCAGTGGTGTGTGGGGGAGATTCTTTTGTTTGAGTGGAAAATTCCCAAAGAAATCTTCCCACAAAATAATCACGCACACAGCTGTGAAGTGGGCTGGCTGTCGAGTAGCCCTTTTGTATATACACGGAGACCTCAAACTTGATGTTTGGGAGGCTGCCTCTTGTCTTTGCTTAGGTATATTTAGGACGAAGTCCTGGAAAGTTAGTGGTTTACTGGCTTTTAATTATCGTAAGTAATGATTCAGAATATGTACACTGACTTTCAGAGACTCCACAGTGCAAGCATGTGTGGCAAACTAGGGCAAATGCTGAGAGGGATGGGGTCACGGTGAAATGATAACTTTCTTCTGAGGACACTAAACCCCCAAGGATGTGCTTTCTCTGGTGTTGTGGGCCATGTAAATTACCCTATGTCATCTACAGGGCTCCATGTGTCAGAATCAAAAGGAAGAGGTCTGCTTTGCTATTTTCTCCTTGCTTCACTGACTGTTGACATTGCTAGGCTGATAAATGCATGTGCCTTTTATTTACTAATAACGAAAAAAAAAAAGAAAAATTATAAAAGCAGAAACTTCCACCATACCGGGGAGGGCAAATTAAAATTGTCACCACTGAGTCTGCTTTTTGCCAACAGTTTCGGTGAGAGGGGAATTTCACCAAAGGAAATCTGGTATTTTCTTTTATCAGATGATTCCTTGCCCCCTCCCCAAAAATAACAGGGCTGAGAAGATGGCACATGGGAGTTCTTGGCCTCTGTGAACAGGCAGAAGTGTGACTGTGGACGGGCAGTCCGCAGCAGTTCGGAGGACTGTGTGCTTAGCAGAGTATCAGGTTTAATATGCAGCCATCGCCCCTTTCTTGCTCCTTTTAAAAACTTTTTACTTCTGCAGCATCTAAGCAATCATAGCTTGCCTTTAAAGTGCTCTAGGGGCTTGGTTGCTACTGTAAAGAATGTGTTCATTACATTGCTGATGGTTTTTCTCTCCAAAGATGAATTTGATGTGCAGTACTTCACTTGTAAAATGGCAGAAATAACGTTTTAGAAATAAATGTCTAGAATTTTCGTGGGGATCTCTCTGCATCTTGCTCTCCCTCTCCTCTTTCTCTCCTACTCCTCCTCTTTCCTTCCTTCTCTGCCTCTGTATTTTCCTCTTCTCTGTCTCTGTATTTCTATCTCCCTCTTTCTTTTCGAACAAGAAAATACTATTTTACACGTGTCTGATTTTGAGTAGACCCTTGAGCTTTTTTTATAAACCTGGAAACTAGAATGTTAACAGGTAATAATGAAAGTGTAGGTCAGCCAATATCTTCACTCTTTTTTGACATGAGGAAAATGATTAATTTCCAGGCTTGTCCCAGAGCGTTCATGCTATATTTAATTAAGATCCCACTTTAAGAAATACAACATGGGTTTTATGGATCTCTTTGAAATGGTTTAAGAAACATATTCATTCCAGAAGTAGTCAGGGCAGTCCCTTAGAGATTCTGGGCAAATGTTTTTCAGCTTTACAGAAATATCAGCAGCTGGAAGCTAGAAGAATGGAAAAGACTTATGCAGAGGGTGGGGACTGTGCCTTGCTGGGACCTCCTTGCTGGGAAGGGTGGAGGGGCCCCTCCAGCTCTGTGGTCAGGAAATCACTCATGCAGAATGCCACCTCTTTATCTAGAATCAGGTGTGCTTGAGATTCTCTCAAAAGAGCCATCTCCAGTGATCTGGGGCAAGATGCAGATGGAGAGGGGTGGGTTGCCATGTCATCCACCCACTGTTTATTTGTTGAGGTTTTAACTATAAAAGAGCTGAGGTTAATTTCAACTTCCTGTTTTATCAGGTCTTAAAATTGAATAGGAAGCCATTTTGTTATGGCTGCACATTCATGCAAGTGAAGACATCATCATTCACTGCTGCAGTCCAATTTCAGCACTCGCGTTATATTCCTTCTGGAATAGGGGATGGGGCAGACTGTGGAGAGCTGGTGGGAACCGACGCCTGTTGGGTTACGCCTCCCACTTAGAGATGCCTTTGGGTAACCCAAGTGAGTAATTTTAAGAATTTGACTCTGATTTACCAAATCTGAGGAACCACATAAGGCGGTGTAACTTCCTCCTTTGGAGAGATAAAGATGGGCTGATGGATGCTGCTGCAGAAAACTGTCAAACCATCAGATAAACTAAGAGGCCAGTGCTGTCGTCTCTGCACACATTGGTTGTTATAAACACCTAAGCATAACGTTTAACTCTTTCATTAGACGAGTTGTGATATATTTTGACACGAGAGAGACCCTGATCTATGGTACTCTGTTCCCATGATCCAGTGGCATGTTCTACAGACAAACTGAACCCAGGGATTAACATCTAAGCACCGTTTCCAAGACCGTAAGTGGTGAACGTGAGACTGAACCCCAGAGTCTGGCGGCAAACCCCGGGCAGGTGTGGTGTAGAGGGCTGCAGGGCTGAGCAACTAGGAGAATAAGTACGGCCCCCCGCGGGGCCATGGGAGAAGTGCCGCGCTGCTCACTCTTACAGGGTGCTGTAGTGAGTGGGTGCCATTGTGGCTACACAGTGGTGATGGTGACAGCAACTCTGGGCCCTGAGGCAGGCAGCTAGATTATCTGTCTCCCTTTGGTGTGTGGACATGTCTTCTTAAAGATGGAGAGAAAAGAAAATTGAGAGTACTAAACCTCTAAGCATTTGTGAAAGGCAGATGGGCGGGCAGGAAGAGGGCTTCTTAGCCATCCTGTCTCCTGTATTGGGGCAGCTGCCTTTTCCTCTGTATAAGAGGCTTTCCCTGGGGCTACTGGAGCCAGGCTTTCCTACTTATGCAAACCCAGGCGACACCTGATCAGCTGTAGGAGGGCAGATGCCTCATCTAAGACTTCCATGTGGCACCCTAGAGAGGCCTTGACCTCTTCACTCAGCACCAAGTCTTAGGATTCCAAATGACCTCTTTTTGGGGGGGGGGTATCGGGGATCAAACTCAGGACCTTGCACTTGCCAGACAGGCACCTATTCCACTGAGCTATATCCCCAGCCCCCAAATGACTTCTGTTTTTATATTTACATGTTCTAAAAGTTAAACTTACTTTGGAAAAGCTGTGTTCTCATCCAACTATCTACAAAACTCTTCAAGGTACTGAACTGTCTGTCTCTCAGTCACGTGGAGTTACTTATGCTAGTCTAATTCTCTCCTTATCTACCGTGTCAGTAAAAGGAAGAACACCCTTGCACCCTCCTATGGGAGGGGGAGTTAAACCCTCAGTGTCCAGGGTGCCATGCCAGACCAGAAGATAAGAGACCTGGGTGTCTCTTGCCTGAGATGAGAGCATAGATGGCAGGAAACAGTGGGACAGAACATGGCACAAAGGCCCCTTTCAGCCTTGGTGTGAAACACGCAACTGCGTAGCACTACTTCCTCTCTCTCCTGTCTGTCTCTCTCCGTCTATGTCTCTGCCCCACCCCCTTCATTTTACAAGCCATGTGGGATGGGGGCTGTTGATTACCTTGGAAGCAGATGCTATAGTCAAACACTAGAAACACTTATGTGTAAATCCATAAATGGCCATTTAATGGTCACACAAAGTATTCAGTCTAGAAATCCACTTGTAAGACTTCCTTAAAACATGAAAGTGAATGATTTTATTTCAAGATAGCTCTATCTAGGTGTGGTAGAGTTGGGAACTTGAAAACCTATAGCATCAGAATCGTATGTGGAAAACCAGCCTCCATCAGGACTTTTCATGAAAAAATTAAGGGAGGGAAAGAGGGGGAAGGGAAGGAAAGAGAAAGAGAGAAAAAGAGGAAATGGGAAGGAAGGGAAGGGGAAAGAGGGAAGAGGGACCATGTGGAATGAAGGCCCTCTGTTGAGATGTGCAGCATAAGCCGCCTTCCTCCCTCTTGCTGTATCACAGGCCTATAGCGTGAGAAGCATGATAGCTTACAAGGTCTCTTGAGGCAGAGGCTGAGGACTCAGTCACTGTTTCTATATTCATGGCTCCTGCAACATAAACTGTAAATTTAAGAAAAGGATGGAAAAGTAAATAAGAAAGAAGGATGGGAGGAAGAGCCAGTTGGCCTTGGCATCCTGGTCTACAAGTGTCCTTTGTCTCTTGAGTCCAAGGTGGCTGATACCTTGGACTCTCCCTGGAGTTATTTTCTGATACTCAGAGTGAGAACAGGGTACTCTTTACATTCCTGAATGGGTAAGCACAAGGGCTACCAATGGTTTAGAGCTAAAATGTGCCCCAAAATCTCATGTGTTCTGAAATGGGGCTTTTTGAAAGTGACTGGATTATGGATGTGCTACACTTGTCAGAAGATTAGTCCATGGATAAAGTCATAGCTCAATATGCTGTTTGGAGGAGAACAGGTGTAGAAGGTACATCACGAGTTCTCTGGAGGGTATGCCTGTCACTTTGGCTCTTTTTGCTCTCTCTGCTTCCTGATTGCCTCAGGGTGGGAAACTGTCCACCGTACACATCTCCTATGCATTTCTGCCTTGGAGCCATTCACCATGGACTAAACCCTCTGAAGTCATATGCCATAATAAAGCTTTTCTCCTCTAAGTTTTGCATGTTAGGTACTTTGTCCTAACAACAAGAAAGCTGTCCAATACAGGTAGCAACACAGCCCTCCCCCGGGCAGCATGACTCAAATGCCTGTCCTGTATTTACAAGCATGCTACAACTTAGTACTTAATAACCAGCCCTTCAGTGGGGTCATCAATCTGGTAAGCTGCATCCCCATAGAAATCAAAAACCACATTTTACCAAGGCCTTGTTTTGGGACCAAACATTTTTCCTATGTGTTGCTCAGAGTGGTCAGTCTATGGCAGTGTGGCGAAGCTCTGGCACAAATGCCCCAGCGGGCACACAGATGCCAAGTGTGTAAGTTTGACTTTGCTAAACTAAAGCCTCAGTACTCAGGTTTGGTGGTAGTACTGGCACTTTGGGATAAAAAAGTGAGTTTTGGGTTACAGTTTGGGCGTTCAGTCTGAAAGGTTCCCCATCACTTGTCTATAGCCGCAGGAATGTGTCAGTGCCTTGTGGACGCCTCTCATCGAGAGAAGGAGTTTCTTGATACTAATGACAAAACATTCCTTCCATGAGCTGCATAGATTCCAAGTTTTTCCCTGATACTTAGGAATCTAGAGACCAGCGTATGTGTATATTAAAAGGTTTTGCTGGGAAAAATAGTAGCTTTTAACAAACCTGTAGTTGGTGTACTTACCCGATACTGGTGTGTTAAACAGCAGGAGGTCAGAAACACAGTAGAGCATTATGATTAGGAAAAAGATCCCAGAGGTAGGCCACGTTCATCCAAAGTTGACCTTTATGGAAGATGCTGTAGGACTTCCAGCAAGAGCCTTAACCTCTTAAAGACTCAGGAGTAAAGGGAGTATTGACTGTACTTGCAGATCCTAGGGCCACTGCAAAACATAAAGCAGTGGATATGGGAGCCAGCCCTGTGCTGACGGTACATTTACCTGTTAGGATTAGTGTCAGTAATACCAAATATATTGGTTTCCTCGGGCTGCTACAACAAATAGCTACAGATTTGGTGACTTAAAGCAACAGTCTCACTGGAAACCAGAAGTCTGACATCAAGGTGTTAGTAGGACCCCAATTCCTTTGAAGCCTACAGAGAAAGATCCTTCCTTGCTTCTTTGGAGCTTTGGTGGCTCCAGGTGTTCCTTGGTTTGTGGCTGGCCCATTTTGATCTTTTCTTCCCTCTTTACGTGGCTTTCTCCGTCTCTCCTTTCCCTTTGCCTCTTGTGAGGACACACACCATTGGATGTAGGCTCCACTCAGCTAATCCATGATGACCTCAAGGTCCTTCACTTAATTACATTTACAGAGTCTTACTTTCCAAATAACACCACATTCATAATTCTGAGAGTGTGAACAGTGAGCATCTTTCCTGGGGCCACTATTCAACTCTATATTAAGGCCAAAGATAGGGGTGATTGGGCCACTGGCCGGTGCCACTGAAGATAATTCTTCTGTCTCCATCCCCAGAACAGGATGGTGGACAGGTAAACGTGAATAACTTCACCTATAGGCCTCCTGCCTATAGATCCAGTCAGTCGTGGCTTCTAACTATTTATATCTCAACTAGAACTCAGTGCCTTGGTACTTTCATTTCCCTGTGAGGAGAATGTGTGTGCGTGTGTGTGTGTGTGAGTGTGTGTGCGTGTGCGAGTGTGCGTGTGCGTGTGTGGGTGCGTGTGTGTGTGTGTGCGTGTGTGTGTGTGTGAATGTGTGAAGTTGAATATGTCTTGTGTTTTCCAGAGCACTTATATAGATAGAACCAGAAGCCCCACTGATAGACAAAGGGAGCTTTTCCCAGTACCCATGCCGCAGTGCTAGGCCAGCAGACAGGCAACCTGGTGCCTCTAGCCTGAACCCCGCAAAAGCCTATAACCACATAGATGGCAGTGAAACAGAGGAACAGAAAATGGCATGAACACCAAAGCCAGCTGGGATAGATTCAAGAATTTGACCTCCTGGACAGAGCTTGACATGTCACTGTTGTTTTGAAGCAGGCAGTGGCTTTATTACAAGGCCTTGTACATTGGACACCCATTTCAGAAGGATGGTCATTTACTTTGCATACCTCATGATTATCCCAAATTTCCAAATCCCCTGATGATACCTTTTCAATTTTGGATATTTAAAAGAGCCATGTGGAATATAGTCCACATTAGAGTTTACCAAAAGTTTGTACCAAATAAAGAACAAACATTCTATGCTGATATGAGAAACAACTCTAGTTACAAAGCTAACTCCAAACTGAGTTGATTTAACTCACGTGCATTATTTTTTCCTCATATTATGCAGTGAAAATACAGGTCTACTGTGAGTCAGTTATGCTAGGGCCCTTTAAAACCCAACATATTGTAATTTAAATAATACAGAGGACTACAGTTATCTCTTCTTCTCCTTTTTCCCCTCTGGTCTCAGGACACCCCAGCCTAACTTTCAAGTGACAGGAAGTGAAGCAAAAGGTGTCACTTGGCTCCGTCACCAAAAGTCACTCTAGTGCCTGTTCGTGTCATATTTCACATTGCTCCTTCAAGACTTAATCCCACATGGACTTTTCATTGGGAAACAATCGCCTCCAGAGAACCAGAGCAGCCCAATTGTTATGCAGATTAAAGATACTGATTGCAAAATGTCTGCAAATAAAATCTTCAATGACAAACCCAGTTTCTTTCCATAGACTTTTCCTCCATAACCTTTTTTCTGGCAGAACATTTTATGTTTTGATGTTAGAGATTCAGTTACCAGCCACAATAAATAAAACAGAATAATAACTTTAAAGAATAGTATAGAACTCACTCACCCTAAAAATAAATATTGATCAATCATGTTTATTTTTTGTGCACTCCTGAGAATGGGGTAGGAGGGGACCAATTCATATTCTGTTGGTTTCTGGATTCAAAAGCTGTGGAAAGTCTTCAGGTAGAGTTTTAGCCTGTCCAGGTTCTCTGAAGCAGCAAGAAACAGAACATTTACTGTTTTAAAAAACATAGGCATTTTCAAGAGGAAACCACCGTAGCACTATGTGGCAGTGTGAGCCATGGACAGGAAAGACTGTCTTCCCAGATGCAGGCTGACGTGCCACAGTCCAGGGCATCATCATTATTATTACTTCATGCCATCTCAAGGGTGTGTGTAAGGCTTAGGGTACCCGGATGTAGAAAGTCATCTTCCAATTCTGATGTCTGTGGATCACATCATACCAGTTAACTAGCCCCCTTCAGAGGTGACTTCCCTTCTTAAAAATGAACCTGCTGCTTTCCTGGGGGGCAGGGAATGAGGGTGGATAAAAGGAATCTGTGCATGTCCTGCTCCCTAACAGTTACAGGGTGGCATGAGACCTGAGCTTAAAAGCACACAGGAGTGAGCAGATGGTACTTTCTCCATCTTGGTTCTTCCTCACAGTCCAAACTGGCTCATAGAATCTGAGGCTCCATAATGGGCATAATTGTCCAGGCACGTCCTTCTGGGAATATGCAGGAAGATGCACTAGGATCCTTCAGCTCTGGGGCTTGGGAGTGACCCCATTGGTGTTACAGAAGCAGAACCTCTCCAGGGAAACTCTTGGTCATTGCTACCTTGGGTGACAGCAGCTCACTCAACCGAGACAATAATAGTCTCCTTGCTCCGTAAATTGCTGGTTTCCATTATGAGAAGGGTCCTCTTTACCCTACGGGTTTATGTGTTTAACCCAAGTTTCTCCTAGAGCAGATCCAAGATTCAGAGAGCTTGTGCTGTGCCAATTCTTCCCTGCTTCTGGCGTCTTAAAAGCACATCTTGAGATAAAAAGGGAAAAAGAGATAATGTGAGTAGCGGTTGTACTTCTTGGAGTTGCTGGTCGTAGAAAGGGAGGGAACATGGTTGTTTCACGAAGTCCCATGGGACAGTTGAGCTGTCCTAGCCACTCTCACTCCATTAGCGCATCTCCCTGCACATATCAGATGGCAAATTATATAATGATGAAGTTATTAAAATATCTGTAGAAGTCAGCACAAGCTTGAGGGCTTGACTCAGGCTCTCTGCCTGTTCAGTGGTTTATTTAGCTCTCTTATCTCTAGGTCTGTTAATCTTCATCTGTGCTTCACTGTAAATCACCCACTATGTGGAACAGTTTTAAGATGTGCTTGTGATGGTTGCTCAGCCACTCTGGTATCTTAAGGATGAACCCAGATTCTTCTGAAGCATGGGCTCTCCCATGCCTGGTTCCCCAGTTTCAAAATCGCAGCACTTGTGTGTGATTATTGCGGTATGTGAGGCAGTAAGATTCTAACAAGGGTGTCTCCTGGTTCATACATTCACCAAAGGCAATAATAAAACAATAAGTCATTTTGATAGCATGGGCTGAAGTCTTTGGTACATTGAATCTCCATCATCCTTCGCCTGTGGATGGTTTCAGGAAGCATTTGCTGGAAAGTTCTGCCTCTGCTGCCTTCTCTGTTTGCATGTGACCTGCTCTGTTTTCTCTACCACCAAATCCCAGGCCCCGTCAGGAATCATGTAAGTGATTCACTGTGTTGTCTTCAGCTACCATTCTGTAATTCTGGATCCTGAAGCTACCTAGAATTAAGAGTCAGCCATAACCTTCTCAGGAAGACCAGCAGAGATGCCCCCAAGAGCCCCTCAACCTCTCAGTAATTAAGCTATTTTGGGATGAGGGTTAATATTTTTGCTGTGTGATCAAGCTTTGAGAGACTCCAAGCCACCATATGTTGCTAAATGAAAGAAGTCATTGCCCAGACGTGGATCTGTTTAATTTGATTTTCCACAACTTACAAGGCATGACTTTAAAATTCAATTTGCGTAAAATTATGGATGGCCAGTTCAGGTGGAAGGGAAAGGAAATCTTGTTATTCCTAGTCCAGAATCTCTTCCCTATTTCCTCATTTGATTCTTTCACGCCTTACGGGGAGGGAGGATGCATTAGGGGGTCTATAAAGAGTTTCTCTTATTTTCAAACTTTCTCCTGACTATCCATAGCTACCTCCAAGGAGGACACAGTGGTGTGGACCCACCAAGGCAGGATGCCAATTCTGCTCATACGTTCCGTCAGCCAGGGTAGAGCTGTTCTTCCCAACTCGTCATCTCAAAGGACTCAGAATAAGAACTGGAACTCCCAGAACCCACTTACTAAGGATAGGCATATGAGGGTCCGTAACATTTGCCCTGAGAACTGTTTGGAGGGTCACAGATGTGGGTTTGGAATTCAAACCCCACACTGTCCACTTTCAAGTTCCCTGGTCTTGCCAGCAGCCTTTAAGGCCTCTGTGCCATTGTTCCCAACTGTAAAATGAATGTGATAGTGACAGTAGCTAACTCATTGGATACTAATGAGGACAAAGTGAGTTAAGATCCATAAAAGTACCCCATGCCTAGCATGTGGTAAGCACTGCATATATTTACTCTCAGTGCTTCACCAAATCATCACCAAAAAATCAGATACGTTTGTCTGATACTTAGCATGGAGCCTGGTGCACTTTACATACTTACGAAATGGTCGGCCTGATTACCGCCATTGTTATTGCTGTCACAGGACCCCAGATGATTGCCCTGGCACATCAGCCTGGTGTTGCTCCTGGGTCCTGACCTGTGAGCCTCACAGCTACTCCATGTCTCCTTGTTCCTTAGAGGTGATGAGAGCCCTGGGGGATGAGGGTGGTGGCAGTTTTAGTGGTGTTTTCATCCAAGTTTGGTTTCCCTGCATAAACACAAACAAGGAAACCATAACCACCGTGCCACAAGACCACATGGGAATGTAAACTGTTGAAAGGGGCTTTAGCCTTCTTTGCTCAAAGCACTGTGTTTCTCCAGAAGGACATTGGAGGACACCACAGAGTCTCAGTGATTTGTCCAGTTGAAGGTGGCCCTAAAATCCAAGTCCTAGCCTGGCCCAGTGCTCTTCTTCTGCTCAGGTTTAAGTCTCTACGGTTGGTCCAAACTATTCGCGTGGACTTTAACCATGCTCAGCCTTGCTCAGCCTTTTTCTAGAAAACTGCTTCCTCTTCAATGAGATGATAGGGCCCCCTGGTGGGATTTGCTACCAGCTACTCCTTTTGCAACTCCATGTGTTTTTGGTCACTGAATTGCATGTTGAGAGGAGTAGGAATTTTTAAAACAAGCCACAATAGGCCACCCTTCTCCAAGTCACTCTGCCCATCTCTTCGTCCATCAAGCTCAAACACTGCAGCCCTGGACATAGGGAGGGGCAGGACAAGCAGCTGCAGTGGGGTTGACAGGTCACTTCCTGACTGCAGCGCCCACATGGGCAGCAGTCCAGGATGAATCCTGCCCCCTCCGTCACTTGCATGAATTGGACATATTCAGAGAACGTGAATGGTCAGCCTCTTTGGTATTTTCGATGAGCCATCTACAAAAGGATTTCTTTGAAGCAAGTTTCACCTTTCCCTGTGATTTTGAGTACGTACCTCCCCACCCCCACCACCCATGCCGACCCCGCCCACCAGCCCGGCCCTTTAAGCCTGGCTGAGGCTGCAGCTTGGCTGTGGCTGTGGAGCCAGGAGAAGGACGATAAACAGGTGCTGAGGGCAACTAGCAGAGTCCAGAGCCACAGCTGTGAGAACGCCAGGCAGCTCTGACAGGCCACAGCCGGGAGGGGCAGGGGCTGGTGCCCAGTGACCGTCCCCTCATCCACGCCACTGCCAACTGCATGCCATTTACTCCAAAGAGAGTACAACAATGACAGCCAGCAAGCTGGGCCCAGATAAAGGCGACTCTGTGATGGCCACACCCTCGTCCGTGAATCCAGGGTCAGGGGCACGAATAGCAGGGCCAAAGCTGTCCTGGAATGTCAGAGGAATTTGTGGAGAATTTGAGGGGCTGGAGAAGAGGCTACTGCTCACTAGCATGGCTTTTGGACTCACTAAGCCTGGGCAGCTCTGTTGTCCTCCATCCTAAGTGAAACTTAACTAGTTCACCCAGAGCAGCAGGAGCCGGGGGCCTGCGCGTCCCCGTCACCCCTGCCTTCACGGTCTGTAGCGTGTGGCTCTCCTATCGTCCTGACCACACTCCCTGGGGACTTCTGCACTGGGCTTGCCTCGGCAACCTGAAAACCACAGGTTTCTCAAAAGAGACATGGGGCGAGTCATGAAGGAGTGTGCTGAGAAACAGCCTTTTCTTACTCAGAGAAATAAAGCCCCTCAGAAACAGCCATTCCTCACATTGAGCACTTTCTCCCTGCAGTAAGATCCCTCCTGATTTGGGCGGTTTTACAATGACTTTGAACTTGTGATCACTGGAGATGAGTGAGTCACAAGAAACCAGACCAGCATGGAGCGGCCAGGCCCCTCTTCAAGTAGATGAGCAATTGGAAGCCCAGAGAGGTTAAGCAAATTGCCTCGGAGAAGACAGACACTGCTCACATTCCAGTGCTTGGCTTTCCTCTCCTATCCTCTGCAGCATGAGCGCATTCCTAGTATTTGGAATTAGCAATGGGAACCATCCTGAGCAGTCCCTTAAAACAGCACTTAGGCGAAAGAGGGGCTGTTGGAACAAGATAGGGCAAACCCTAGTGTGCCTCTGCGTACTGCTCCACCCAGTTTCTCATCTTTATATTACCCCAAAAAAAAAGTCTCAAATAACCCAAACAGGCAGGGTCTGACCTGCAGACAGTCTGCAGGCACCTGCCCAAGAAGCTGCCGGCCGGCCGGTCCATCCTCCTCTGATTTATGTTGTGTGTGTTAAGCCTTAAATTGTTGAGTCTCTGGCGGGCTGCAGTGGTATTACTGGAGGGCTAGTGCGTGCTTTCAGCTCACAGAGCTGGCTCCGGGACTGGAGGTGTTGGCCCCGAATCAAGTCCAATCTCACACCTGTCTGAGACAATGAGGGCCTTGTTAGACACATCCCCAGTCGAGGCGGCTCAGCCTGCTTATTTTTCATGTTCAGAACCGAGAGGAGGGGGGCCCGGGCGAAGGGGGACAGGGAGAGGCCACGGCAAGACTTGGGAGAAGCTGGGGTCAGCCGCCTCCAGTGTCCTTTCCCCCTCTTGCCTCTTCCTCCCAGCCTGTCCTGATTTTGTAAACTTCTCCTCAGTTTTGGAAATTAAAAAACAAACAATACAAACAGTATTCCTCTTATGAAGGAGAATTTCCTACTTGCAAGAAACAAGGAGCTCAGGGCCTGTTATAGAATAAATTCTTGGTCATCCTGGGTCGGGCAGCCCAGTGGAGAAGCAGGGTGAGGAGGAGCGCCTGGACCCCGGCCTGGTCCAGCACTCACGCTGCAGTCCTTTCCCGCAGATGGGTGTGTCCTGAAGGTTTTCTCTCCTTATTTTCCCCTTCTGTGCTAACTAGCACTGCAGTGTCTGAAGCAGAAAGCAGCTCTGTAGTTTTCATGGACAAAGCAGCGAACCGTCCTGTCTAGCTCTGCCTTCCTTGCATATGGTCAGCAGGGAACAGAGCTGGCTGCCAGCACTGATGTGTGCAGACCCTACCCTCCTGGGACACCGGCAGAGGCAGCCACGGGGCAGGGACTCTTTAGGCTCCAGGTTGGCACCCGTGGGGCCAGTGTCCCTGGAGGACCCTTCTTTAGCCAAAGCCTTCGTGAAATGATTCACTTTCATAGAACTGCGCCATGTGGATCCCCACAGAATAAGGGTCAGAAAAGAGCATCCCAGAACTAGGAAACCACCCTTTGGTGGGAGACCCCATGGTGGAAGCGTTTGGTAGCTCTCCCAGCAGCCATTCCTCAGTGTACCCCCACCTGCTCCACGTCCTGCTGGGTATCCCTTTCCCCACCAAGGACCAGATGATTTCTGTCCCTTGCTCCTGGACCCCTCCACTGGTCCCTTTCACCTTGATTTCCCTTGTGTGTGTCCCTCTGTTTTTCCCAGGGAGGTCACACATTTGAGCACAGCTTCCCCAGCTGTTATGATCTCTGTACCACAAGATAATCAAACAGCCCACAGAGGCTATAGAGTACTTCTGCTTGCTCCCCTAGGCCTGTATCCTCCCCTTTCCCAGAGAACATCCTTGTGCTGAGACCAGCAAGTCAGGGGAATTTCCAGCAGCTGGAACTCTTTCCTGCTACTCTAGAGCCTTAGGCCCCAGACCAGCTCTCCAGGAAAAGGGCCTAGCAGGAATTCTCCAGGATTTTCCCTGCCCGTAGGACAGAAGATCAGAACTATGTATAAGGGGTGGTTGAAAAAGATAATGAATGCTTAGATTTTGTTTTTAAATATATTACAGTAAAAGCCATGCTTCCATTAATCTTCAAAATACTTCCCCTCACTTGAATGCACTTATCCCATCATTCTTGACATTTTCTGAAGCAGCTCTGGAAGTTCTCTTTCCTGGGGTTTTAGTTGCACTGTTATGGCTGCCTCCGTGTCCTGAAGCCATTCAAAATGTTTCCCTTTCATGGCCATTTTGACTTTGAAGAAGAGACAGAAGTCACATGCTGTCAGATCCGGTGGACAAGGTGGATGAGGACACCTTGTAATGTTTTCACAACGCTGCCTTCCCATTGGATGGCAGGCAGCAGCGCCGTTCACCATGTTTCCGCACGAACACACAACAGAGGACTTTCGGAGCTGTTTCACAAGGTGGCAATAAGGGAATAAGGGTTTTCGAAGAGAGGGAGAATATTTTGTGGGGAATTAATGGCAATGTATCTTGTATTCTAATACATTATTTTCAGTTTAACACATGGCGTATTCTGATCACGCCCACATTTGTAGGTTTTAAGCCCAAGAACAAAGCCATAAAGGGTTTCCTGCCTTCCAGAGCGCCAGGGAGGGCTCTGCGGCTCATTTTCTTTGCCTCTTCCCTGCCCTTGGCGGCAGCTGGGGGAAGGACCAGGCTGGTGCCGCCCACCCCTCCTGGCCCTTCATTTCATTTCTGCAACAAGGAAGAAAAGGAAAGTGAAGTCTGCCTGTCTCCTGTTTCTAGCCGCACAACTGACTTCCTACACCTTTCTGTAACTAAAGCCGCAGGACACTCTCCACTCTCCGAGCCCCAGGCCACCCTCTTTCCTCCTGCCTTCCTTCCTCCACGGAGAGCTCAGCCTCACCTGAGGCTATCCTGCAACCAGGAGGACCTGGTTTACACACTTAATTAGAGACTTGGACCCCAAAGCGAGACAGTCTTATTGGCCCATTGCTTCCCGGGAACCCCAGCCCTCTCCTCAGGACTGCCTCCTGGGCATCGGCCTTCTTCCTGCTTCCTGAGGCTCGGCTGTGTCTCTGAGGTGCCCCCTTCCCTGCTTGTGTCACCGGATTCTTCCAGCACTTTTCACATCGACCTGTTTATCCTGCTGCCTCCCTGTATCTTGCAACCCTCCACCCATTCCCCCGCCTGGGGGCTTCTGAGCCCCACCCCAGCACCCTGAAGGCCCGCGTTTCTGCCCCACACCTTCCACACCTCTCCCCCTGCGGTTCGGCTTCCTGTGCTCCCGGGAGCGTTTTCCGCCTGGTGGATAAGGAGCCATTTCAGTCTATCTTCGATATCCCCTGTTCTCTGTCTGAGAAAAACAACGTGTGGATTTGCTAAGGGAAGATCTCTTATCACCTCCTTGTATTCCTTTTCAGTTTGTCTCCTCTTCCCTTGATTCCTTGGAAGCCTCTTGTGTTCAAATCAAGGAGAAAATGATTTGAAACAGCACTTGAGACATTTTTTTTAAAAAATTTTTTAGAAGGCAGGAAGTTCCTGTTTTCAGAAAGGTCGTTCATTTCCAAAGAGGTTAGTTACAGAGCCAGTGGGCTATTGGATGACTTCTCTCATGCATATGTTTCTGTCTGCTATATAATACAAAATAATAAACCAATGAGAGAGACAGTCAGTGAATACAAAGGCAGATGTACTCTTTGTTGTTGTTACTTGCATTTTCTTGTGAAAAACAGAGCAAGACCCTGAGGTGCTGAGTGAGGACAGAAATCTGATGTTATCAACCCCCAGAAATCCCGCCCAGAGTCCAGTGGCAGGCAGGATCCAGAAACTCCAAAGGACCACGGCAACTGGTCCTGCTCAGTACAAATGGTGCTTTTAGTCTTTCGTAAACAGCCTATGCCCCAGGGCTCAAACCCTTCAAAAGTTTGCCTAGGTAATTGTGTTTCACTGCTGTCTGGCTTGTGCTCATCTGTCTAACCTGGAGGTTCAGACAGCCAGGCCAAAGCTTGCGAGACTGGAGAGGAGTGAGCCTGTGAATTTAATCCACTTGAAAGACAGACTAATACAAGCGCAGCTCACTCATTATTTTAAGTGATGTGAGCAGAAAAGGGCATGGCACTTTCCATAAAAGAGTTTAGAATCAGCACGTTCCAGCCACTTGGCAGCTTAAGGCCACTGGAAGAAAAGGTGCAAAACAAAACAGGGTGACAGTGTGCTCCCTGAAAATGTCTGTGGTCTCTGGAAGTCTGCCTCCTCTCTGACCACCCCTAAACACAGAGGAGTGGGGAAATAGCCTCTTTTTTCCCTGACTTTGACTAATTCACAGCAACACTTCTCTGAAACTTCTTTTTTTTTTGGAGACCTGGGATTCTCTGGGCTTGGTTTCTGAGTGGAAAGGAGATATAAACCGAAGAGGGAATTCTGAGTCAGCCCGACGAAACTCAGAATCCTACAGACCTATAAGCTGAAGAAAGTACCTCTCCCCAGAGCTTATCGCCAAATCAAGCCTGGAGATTATGTCTATCTTTTCTTGAAGTTTAAGTCAGCCTCTCCTTTTTGCCAGTGTATGGTAACTAGATGGGAGGAGGTAGTGCTTTCTAATCATCATATGAAAGCAATGGCTGTCTACAAAGATCTGTCACTGTCCTGATGTGTCATGAGAAACAAAGTCCCTTTACTCTTCTGCACTTCAACTCTCTGAGATGGGGCTGGCACAGCAAGTGTCTGAGGTTGCCCTCTGCTCCGTCATTCCATGATATGTTGGAATGAGACTCCAGAAATGTTCACTGTGATTTGCATCATTATCTAGTTACATGTGAGTCATGCCAGGGACGCTTGGGAGAGGCAAGTGGCAGCCTGTTCCTTCCCAGGTGGCAGAGCTGATGGTCAGCTCAAGAGGAATTTTGGTGGCAGTTTACACCTGCAATTCACCTAAGGCTTAATGTGCCAGCTCCAAGTCTGGGTGCCAGGCCCGAGACAGAATGCAGCTATCCCAAACCCTGGTGTGGGGATGGAGTTCTCCCTGGGCTCAGAGAGACAGTAGCCACCCCTGGACTCCCACAGGGGGTTCTGAAAGTGCCCACTTCACAACTCATCTCCCTCACCCCTCCCACGTGCCTCCCTCCCAGGACACAATGTGGTTGTCTCTTCCCAGTCTGAGGAGTACCTCTCCAAGTCACATCTTCTGACTTGTCATAGGGTCAGACATGGTGACAAACCACTGTGGCAACGTGGCCTCCTTGGTCTCCCCTGACATTTTAAGGTACCCTTGCCCTTCAAGGATGTATCCCTTCCTGTTGTAGGATCATCCTGGGCACTACAGATGTCACACAGCATATCTGGCTGCTACCCAGTAAATGCCTCTCACACTCCCCTGGCCCTATGAGAGCCACTCAAAAACGTCTCCAGATATTGCTAAAAGTCCTCCAGGGGAGAAATCACCATGTGACAACAGCTGATTTAGATCTATGTGGGAAACTGACTAGGCTTTAGGCAGATACACTCAGGAGCTGAGTGCCTAACACAAACAGGAGCAGCTCGGGTGTCTGTGAATGAATTTTGACTTCGTTAGGACCCTAGTAACTCTGATCTGCATAGGCCATCGCTTTTGCTGAGTAACAGCTGCGTTATTGTCTGCTATCTCAGCCTCTAGGTCTAACTTCTTTTTAAATTCTTCTGCTTTAGTCCAAGTCACTAAAAACCGCCTGCTTCTATGAGAAAGGCTTCCTTGACCTTGTAAATCAAAGCAGTTCTCTGGAGAGAGGCTTCTCTCTGCTGGGCTCTGTATCGTCTTTCTCAGGGTGACCTCATCTATTAAAGTATGAAGGTTGTATTTGAAATACCATTTACTTTCTGTAAGTCAATAAATGAAGCTGTGGATCTTTAGATCATCAGAGCTCTGCTTATTACCAGTTTTTCTGTCTGTGTGTGTACGTGTGTCATTTTTTTAAATGGAGATCTGTGTTGGAGTTTAAAAGAATTCCAGCAGATTTCCGTTTGCCTTTCTGATTCAGCATGTGGGGTGATACTCCTCTGCGAGTGTAGATTGCCCCCAGATGAATCTGACTTTATTGGTTTATGTCCTTTGTTCAGAGCACCAGGGATGAGCTTATGAAAGCGCCCATGGCTGTTCTCTTCAAAGGTCTCCTTTATACTGCAAACTCCACCTCGGCAACCTGCATTGTTAATCTATTGCAATCCTGATTAGTTCACACCAAGGTCAGTTCTTTGGGCTGTGCAAAATGGCTGCAAATTTAAGTGAGCAAAGCCCCTTACATGGATCTCCCAGGAAGGTGGGAGAGGGGATCGCAGCAGAGAAACTTAAAAGAGTTGTCTGATACCGCAGAAGAAATCAAGAATGATTCCCCTTGGCTTCAAAGTCTAAGAAATCACATTACTCTAAAGAATTTAAAACTTGCCTAGGAATGTGCATCCAGATGTGGGAATGGCTTTGTCTCTTCCTTCTCACTGTTCTTGATAGCAACTGCCTGCGTAACTTAACAATCTGCGAAACACAGAGAGGCATAAAGGAGCTATATTTTGAGGGCTTTTCGAGTACGGAGAAGCCTTGAGGTTAACAGGTATAATAAACATCCCTCCTCCCAAGCTGTGTCTGTGGTACACAAGCTGGGGTTAGTGGCTCCACAGCCTCTTATGAAGAGGGGCTGAACCCGTGGCTGTACCTCCTGCTGTTTCTCTGCAGCCACCCGCAGAGCAGGTAGCAGATATGTGAATGGCAGCTGTCCCAGCTTAGGGGACAAGGCCTTGGCTGTGTAAAGGGAATATGCTTTGTGGACTTGTCATCATTTCCAACATGGTAGAGGGGCCAGCTGGGATGCCTGCTGGGAGGGCAATGTCTTTAAAAGAGAGACACTCACTCTCTATACGTACAAGCCGTCTTTCCCGCGGGCTTCAGGAAGATTGGGGGTATTAAAGGCAAAGGGCCAGCCAGGAATCCTACCTAGCCTGCTCTGCTCTGTGGGTAGGCACTGGATTGGTCACGTGTTGGCCTCCTCTATGAGGGTGAAAGACTTGAGTGCAAGGGCCAAGCAAATGTCCAGAAGAGGATGCTGAACACTCCACCTGGCAATCCCCCCACCCAACTCCCCAGGTTCTGGCCTCCTGGCTCTGGCTGCAGGGCGTTAACTCTAGGAACCTGAGCATGGTGCATGGAAGGGAAACAGGAAGTAATGAGGTACAAAGAACAGCAGTGATGAGATTATGCAAGCAGGAGTGCTACACGTATAAAGCAGGAAGAGAACGTGGAGGTAGCACTGGATTTTGCTCACAAGCACTTATCAAAGGGCGCTTCCTCCATGCTTCAACATGGAGGAATTATTCTGTTTGCTTTCATCAGAATATTGAGTTGGAAGCAGGGAATAGAACCTCCTAAAGAAAGAAGAACCACTATTGACTTGAGTCACAGTTCAGAATACAAAGAAAAATGAATTTGTGACTTGGAACTCAGTTTTGGATTCTGCGTCCTGGCGGGGCTGTGAGACCTTGCCATGTGCCTCTGATGTGTCTGGGAGTCCGCTGTCACTTTGGTGCATTACAAGAACCTTGACCAGTCTTGGCCACATTACTTAATAGGATCTGCCCAAAGGATGGCTCTTACTTCATCTGTGAAGCTGGAAGGATGAGGGGTACTTCTTTAGCAAAATGAGTGCTCTCATCAGCACACACAGAAGAGACCACCTAAACCCCATGGCCTTCTGTGGTCAGCCGGGACTGCAGGTTGGCTCTGATGTCTCTGTTCTGGGCCACTGAAGCAAAGACTGTACTGTCCCCCATGGCTTCTGTGCTACCTTTAGTGGAACATTCCTTCAGGACATCCTGTTTCTTAAGCTTTGGGTCGTCCTGGGAGATGCCACAGCTGTCCTGCTGTAGCTTCCATCGAAGTATCAGTGACCTGTGTCCTCCAACGGAGGGTCCTCACTGTATCCCTAAAGGCTGGATCACAAGCTAGAGACTGCCGGGGACTCGGCAGCCCTTTCAGGGAATGACCGGAGGGGAAAGGTGCTGAAGGAGGACCTGGGGAGGGGAAGGGGCCAAAAGCACTGCTACCTCCCATATTTGGAGATTTGCATTGAAGAAAGAAGTGCTACAATGGAAGGAGATGGAGTGCTCATGGAAGAATTCGAACATGCCACCCCAAGGCCTGGCATCGCAGAAACTTTTCCAGGCAATGTAGGGTTCCTTTGGAGCTCTGGAGTGTACATGGAGGACAGAAGTACAGAAAGCGGGGTGCAGAAAATGCTTACGGGACAGGTGTCTTTAAGGGGTGCTTAATTGGACAATAGTTCAGGGAAATAACTTTGATGCAGGGGAGGCTGCAGCAGAGACCTGAAGGTCCCTTCTGTGCCCTCAGTCCCACGGTCCCTCCACCCCACGTGCACTGAAGGCCACTTTCCCTCCACTTCAGGCAGAGAGTGGGGCTTGTTACAAAAGCACTCATCTTTCTCCAAGCTGGTGACTTGTCCCTGACCCCTTCTCAGAGAGGACTCTGCCTAAACGCCAAGCCCTTTTCCAGACATGTCTGTCTCAGGCTGATCTGACTGAGGGGAGCGGCCTCCTGGTGAGGGTTGAACTGTTTCCCCTGGGAACTGTCTGGCAACTCTAATGAGGAAGAGCACTTTGCATTTATAGAGAGCCTTTCATCTGCAGATCTTAAAGCTGTGCCACAAACATTAATTAACTCTCACACCTGTGAGGCAGGTGAGTCTGGTTGCTCCCATTTTTAAAGATGAGGAAACAGAGGTTTGAGAGGAAAGGGACTATAGGGTGAGCTACCGGGTTTGGGAGCGGCCCCGACGTTAGGAACAAATATTACGGATTCATTCACAGGGCTCTGACCACAAAGCCATGAAGCCTCCGGAGGCTGAGTGAGGGATCTGTGTCCCGGAAACAGTGAGTGCTGCAGTTGTGGCCACAAGGCTCCCTTCTGCCCCCTTGCAGGCAGCCTGCCACCTCCCAGGCTCACTGGTTGGCAGTGAAGCCGGATGGCTCCAAACCCTGAAGGCCTTTGCAACCCAGCATACCCAGGCAGGTCTCTGTCCCAGCTTGGTCTGGATGCTTCCCTTCAAAGTAATTGCTGGAACAGTGAGCACACCTGAGCGGCACATGACTAACCAAGATGTCTGCAGCCAGCCAGAGATAAATGGTTGGCAAACCCCGGAACTCTTTCACAACCTCCTTTTTTCCAGGATCCAGAACTGATGGGAACTGACTCACGTTATCATGGATATTTCACTGATACAGAGTCAAGGTGTTAATCTGGTGTCTGCTACCTGGGGGGAGTCTCTAGACGACTACTGTTCTTCTTACCCACTGCCACAGAAGCCGGAGGCAACTCTGCTCCTCAAAGAAGTGAAACTTTACGAGAAATGCTCCTTGCATAACTGAGAATTGCCCAGTTCCCCAGGCTGTGAAGGCTGGTATCACTTAGCTGTGAAGCATCTGGGGACCCTTTCTGCTTTCAGAGGAGCCCAGATCTTTTTTTCTAAGGGTCCCAGATGAGAACCTTCACTGGGGCTCGCCCTGACACATCACCCTGGAAACTGACTCACATCCCTGAGTCCTGAGTCACATCCTGTTGTGTGCTCTAAGGCATCCAGGAGGGCATTACACCAGCTGCCCAGGACTGAGGTGCACTGAGAGGGCACTCTGGGCACCTCCCTGCCTTTTCCCAAGCTGGAAGAGTTGGGGAAAATCCTTTGGCAAGGAAAACAGCAGCCCGAAGCATTTAGAAGTTCCTTAGGGAGTCTTTGCTATTTAAAGAATAGATGATCAAGCATCATGGCCTGCCTGACTGTCCACTTTTTATTTTTGAATGGCCCCAAGAAGCAACGGAAAGACCTGGTCTTTTAGAGATACCAGCTAACTAGCCAAGGAAAGGGCTCTGTAACTATAATAACTGTGCAGTGGAACCCCAGGAATCTGTGGCCCCTGTTTAAGGAAGATATGATGTTTCATCAGGTACTGTTGGAAAACTAGCTTATGAGACATGATGTTAAAACCAAAGAAGTGGGTGGCCAGAATAAAACAGTCTCTCCCTCTCTCTCTGTCTTCTCTTGTGGCCAGAGGGACCATGAGGACAAAGCAAGACGTTTGGAACCTCTTAGAGAACAAGCATTGGCTTCACTGGTTGTTCTCTATTACTTTTCTGTGCACAGTTTCACTGACTTCCATTTTAATTTTTATTATTTCTCCTCCTCCGGTTCCTTTAGGTTTATACTCTTTTTTTTCCTTCTAGTTTTTGTGGAAAGTTTGATTACCAATTCTGGATCATTCTTTTGTAATCTATGTGTTCAGTGCTATAAATTTGCCTCTAAGTGTTGCTTTTGCTGCAATTATGTAACATTCTTTATACCTGGGAATCTTCCTTCTTCTTCAGTCAATTTTGTATAAAATTAATACAATATCCTGGCTTTCTTCTGATTAGTGATAACATGGTGTCTCTTTTGCCATCCTTTCACTTTTAACTCATCTGAGTATATATTTAAAGTGAATCCCTTGTAGGAAGCATACAGTTGGGTCTCATTTTTAACCTTCTCTGGCAATCTGTCTTTAAATTGGCACATTCAGACATGATGTTACTATCCAATATATTGTTACTGTTATCACTTTAAACAGTTATCTTTCAGGTCGGTTAAAAATTAGACTTTATTTTACCTTATTCCTTCTCTGACGCTCTTCCTTTCTTTATGTAAAGCTGAGTTTCTAGCCTATATCATTCCCTTCTCTCTGAGATACTTCTTTTAATATTTCTTTCCAGGCACATCTACCAGCAGGGAATAACTTTGGTTTTATTTTTCAAAGAATGTCTTTATTTCTTCTTCACATTTGAAGAATAATGTTACTGAACTTATAATTTTAGAACTTTAGGTTGGTGGCTTTTCTCTTCCAACTTTTTGTCTTATTACACTCTTTTTCCTTGCATGATTTCTGAAAAGGAATCTGATGTAATTCCTCTCTTTATTCCTATACAGGTATGGAGCTGTTTCCCTCTATCCCTAATTTCTTTAAAGATTTCCTCCTCTCTTTGGTTTTCTGCAGTTTAAATATTATATGCTAGGTACAGATTTGGTATTTATTTTAGTTGATGTTTTATAAGTTTCTTGGATATGTGGTTTGGTACCTGTCATTCTGTATTAGTAACTTTACCATTTGTAATTGGCTCATAGTTTCTGAAGGTTCAGTCCATAGTTGCCTGACTCAAGGGAAAAAGGAAGGGTGGGAGGGCATGACAGAGGAAAGCTACTCAACCCAGGATGGGGAGAAAGCAGAGAAAAGGCGAGGAGCCAGGGATAAGGAATAACTCTTCCAGGTCACACCCCACTGACCCGCATCCAACCAGGCCTCAGCACATAACAGCACATGAACTTATTAATGGATTAATCCACTGATATATGTAGCACCCTTATGATCCCACGACCTTCCCAAAGCCCCATCTCTGAACACATGAGCAATGGGGGACATTTTAGATGTAAACCATCACACATTAATTTTGGAAAATTCCAGCCACTGATACTTTAAATATTTATGTTTTCTCTTTCTTCTCTTTCTGGCATTCCAGTTATGTATATGTTTTACCTTCTGGAATTACCTCATAGTTATTGAATTGCTTTGGATTCCTCTCAATCTCTCCGTCTCTATCTTTTAGTTTGGAAGTCTCTATTGACACATCTTTAAGTTCACTGATTCTTTCTTCCCCTCTATGTCTTGCTTGTTGAAGAGCCATTAAATCATTCCTCATTTCTGTTACAATATTTTACATTTCCAATGCTTCTTTCTGAGTCCTTCACAGAGTCTCCATCTCGTTACCCTGCCCACCTATTTTTGCATGTTGTCTTATTTTTCTACAGTATCTTTACTGTGTTAATTAATCATTGTAACATTCCCTGTCTGGTAATTCTACAATTTGTGTGATATCTGAGTCTGGTTCTGTCACTTGCTTTGTGTCTTTGGGTTGTGCCTTTCCTGCCTGTATTGCAATTTTGTTGTTGAAACTCAGACATGATGTATCACACCATGGGAACCAAAGTAAGCAGGCTATTAGTGTGAGTTCCTCCACTCATCTAAGCAGGAGTTGGGCCATGTTGAATGTTTACTGAAGCTATTGGTACCAGAGGCCTCAAATTCCTCTACTGCCCTTATTTTTTGCCTCCTCTGTCATCTTTGGGTTTTCCTATAAACTTCCCCTTCAGTAGACTATGCTTGGAAGCCCTTTCAGCTATAGCCCCACAGTTGTTATATCAGACCCCATGAGAACCTAGAGGAGTTTCTGAATGAAGAAACTATAGCAGTGTCCCTCCCAGGCAACATAGTCAGCTTGGGGTGGGGATATAGCTCAGTGGAGTAAGTGCCTGCCTGGCAAACGCAAGGTCCTGAGTTTGATCCCCTGTACCGCAAAAAAAGAAAAAAAGGATCCCATGTCCCCCATGGAATAAGCGCCTGCCTGATACTCAGGCTTTAGCAGTTTGTCCAAATCACCAGTGCATGTCCTATCAGTATAGATACAATAGTTTTTGTCTTCAGTAAGCCGTACTGAAGTGTGATTGTCTATATTTCTGCCTCTAAAAATATTGAGGTGGCAGCTTGCCTTACAACTCTAGTTCTCTAGTAGCTCCAAGAAAAGTCATGAATGTTCAGGTTTTTCAGCTTTTTTCTTGTTTTAAAGACAGTAATGATGACTTATAAGCTTTTTATCTTTTAGAGTAGAAACTGGAAGCAGGCAGGACATTTTGACATAAATTATTTGATAGGCTTATCATTGACCTTAGAGACACTGTGGTACTGTTGCATTAAAAAGTTACAGCGCTCCACTCTTTAGAGAGTGGTTTCTCTATGTCCACGGACCTTTGAGCTTACCTCTGGCTTTCGCCCCACCTTTCTCTATTTTCCCCCTTTTCTTCAGCTTCTGTTTCACATGGAAGGAGCAGGGTTCAAAATATGGAAGGGAGGCTCTTTTTCACCCATTTTTTGATAATCAAAAAGCTAAAACTAATTCATTACAAAGTGGCCTTGGTAAAGTAGCTGCATCCAAACATTGTTTTGCTTGAGGAGGGGGGAAGGATACAGAAAGGCACGAACTTAAAATTTTCTAATCCAGCACTTTTAATTTAATGGCAAATTGAATTTTGTTGAGATGCTAAATTCTTAACTTCACGAGTTTCATCTCAGATTTTCAGTGTTCTTATTCCTTCACCATTTAATGCCCTGTGCCCAGCTCCTCTTCAGAATTGAAGAGTGTGGCTGGTAAGCCTGATAACCCTGGACAAAACAAATTACCTGAGCATAATCCTGGAAGAAGCATATGTTGCCTTAATGGTAAACATCAAATATGGCATGGATGTCTTTTCCTTTTTTAGTAATACAATCAGAAAAATTACTCATGCTTAGCCAGGCATGGTGGTGCACACCTATAGTCCCAGCACTTGGGAAGCTGAGGCAGGAGGATTGAGAATTTGAGGTCTGGGCTACATAGTAAGATCAAGATCACCCTGGACTACAAAATGAGACTGTATCTCAGAACAACACAAAACAAAATTTATTCAACACTTAGCATTTACTGCCACCAGAAATTTTGATAAATGCCTACGTACAGGCTATCTTACTTGTTCTTCACTATAACCCTTTTTAAATCAGAAAACTGTGGATCCAAACAAAACGAAACAAAACATGAGACTTACCTAAAGCCCTACAGCTAGTTTACAGTGAAGCCAGTTTATGGTTTTGGTTTATTCAAACCAAAACATGCATACAACTTAAATTTTCTGCTTTACCTAGTGTGTTCCTCTCAAAGGCAGAACATAAGGATGTAACAAATACCAGTAGAGATCTTGCTTCCACCTTGGGAACTGCTGTTTGAAATCCACATTAGGCAGCTAACTTAGTAGTCAGCCTGGATACAGCCCTTTGCTTCACTTAGTGGCTGTAACTCCCTGAAGGCAGAGACTATAATCCATTCACTAGTGAGTGTCCTAATAAAGCAAAAGTGTTTGTGGAATGAACAAGTGAATAATGCCACAGCCTACGAATGAATGAATGAATGAACTCTTAGTACAATGACTAATAAAAGTGAGAAGGCTTTCCAAACACCGTAGAGGCCTCAGACCTTCCTGAGGAAACTTCTAGTTGGGCAAGAACCATATTGGTCTTAATTAGCAAACACCTGGCCAAGCCTGGCATGTATTACGTTTAATAAAATTTTGTTCTTTTTAACAAATTAACTCATCAGAGGCAGTTCCTTCAAGAACAACTAGCCCTGTTCTTTGGAGAAAGACAGAGTTTCTCTTCCCGGCCTAAGGCCTTTCCTGGATAATTCCCAATTTACGCTTCCTGACACCCTCCCTCTAGAATATACATACTTACAATTACAAGGAAAAATAACATACAAGTTAAGCAAAGAAACACTGGGAAAGATATATGTGAATGAGAATCCTCCTCTGTTGCCGCTGGAAGAGATTTAGGGACCATCTTCTTGCAGAGATAAGCATAAGAAAGCCCGAGGGAGTAACGAAGGCCACCTGATTGCCCGCTGCGCAGATGGCCCAGAACCCTCATCTCTTGCTGCTGTTCCAGTATTTGTGTCCATAAATTCGTGCTGGCCCCATCACACCAAAACCAGTAAATATTAAACACAGAACACGTCATAATAGCATGCTTTTTTGTGGGGGCAGGGGGTCTTGTTTTTTATTTATAATACACGCAGAAGAAATCACCCAAAATTGTGAGCAAAGGCTCACCACTACCACCTTCTGGCACTGTTGGCAATGAACCCAAGCACAGTCATCCGTGGTCACAGGAATAAAAACAGACGAGAGGGTGGGCTTCAGGTATTGTAATGCTGTCCCCACACCAACACCTGGAAAGCGAAGTTGTGGTGTGAAGTGAGATAACATTGAATCTATAACCCTATGTTTAAAACAAAAGCCATAGAACTTGGACTTTAATCATAAAGATCATTTTACCAAAGCATATTTTTGAAAGGCTGTGAAATATTATGCAACGTTTGCATGGTTTAATTATGAGTTTAGAAAACCCTAGCACAACTTTTTCACTACAGTAAAACATGACAGAGCATGAATCATAGCATAATACTTTATCCTTAGTGTGGTTTTAGACATGGGGTTAGGGGTGCTAGGCTGTCTACACAACAAGCATGAATTACTATACCACAATTCACACCCTGGAGGGCTTTATGACAATTATAAAACTTCTTTTGTTTGCTTTTTAAGTGATTAAAATATTTGAGCACTATATAGATGCTTAGTAAATGTGTATCTACGACATACACATCTTAGAGACAGTACTCAGGTACATGATTTTTTTTCCACTGGGAGTAAAATACTTCAAGGACCGCCAGAATGCTGAGCTGGTCGCTCCTTGTGTCGCCGCCGTCTTTGGGGAATGCTGTCAGCTGGCAGATCACACGGGAGCTGCAGCTGCGTCTGAGCATTTATTTTTCTCTGGGTTTAGCCTGGACCAGTCTTTATTCCTCACCATCTCTCCTTATCCACTGAAATGCACAATGAAATAAAGACCTTTCTTCACCATCGGATTTCAGTGATCCCAAGGTGAAATATTTCTCCACGAGCTACAAGGTTTTAGAATCTTAAAAATTCAGGATTTTTTCAGGAAAAAAAAGAAAGAAATGGATCAGCATGAGGGATGAGGGGAAGCTATCAGGAGAAGACTGGGAAGGGGGATCAGATCCCCAAGTGTCTAATTCCGTTGTCTACTGTGGCAACCTCAGGTAGATTAAAAAAAAAAAAGCACACTTTAAAGGAGATACACTTTGCTGAAAACGCAAAGCCCTGAAGGGAGCAGATCTGAACACTTTTATAATGAGCAGGAATAACTTATTCCTCTTGTCACGGCATATATAAAACATACACCTAGCATTTTTCTAGAGGAGTCTGCTCTCTCTGGATTGCTATTCCCAAGGCCATGAACCTCTGATTCTGGCAACACCTTTGTACATCACTGTAGCCTCCCTCCCTTTCATCTGGGAACACCATAATGCATTTGAAAACTAAGACATTTCTGAATTCTGGAGTCAAATTTACAAAATCCATTTTGTCTCAGTCTTTTAGAAGTCAGTCTTTTGTCTCTCGTCTATCCCAGGCCTCCTATAATGACAATAAGGAAAACACTTGCTAAAAAATATCTGCCTTGTAAAAGTAGCAAACTTCAAGTCTTGCAAAGGAGCAGAATATCTGGTGGTTAAGTTTATTGCTAGCTCCCCAGCCTACCCTTCTGTGCTGTCCTTCTTGGGAGACCATTCACCTTACAAGGAAGGTTGTAAAAGCCCAAGGAATAATTTTGCCAAAGGTACAAAAAATGCTAAACTTCTCCCATGCTTTTGGCTTACTGACTACAGATAGACAGGAAACTGCCCGAGCTTACAAAATGTTTCTGATAGTGATCACTGTAATTATTGGTAAAGCTGAAATAGTGTGGGCAGTCAGAATGTAAAGTCATGAGCGCTGCAGTCCAGTAACTGAACGGGAATGTAAAGCATAATCCACTCCCTTCATCGTTAGTGTGATTGAATAGAACCTCTAGAAGGAATATTTATCATACAAAAATCTCCAAGAATCAGACATGAAGTGTATTTCAGTATCTTTCAGGAGATCAATCGTTCAACAGAGGCAGATTCTTAGGCCCAGGTAGGCTTATTAAACACCGATAAACAGGTTAGGTTGATAGTTTCTTATTAAAATACATTTTATTCTTTAAGTTTCACCCCACTCAACCTACAACTGATGGCTTTGTTTCTGTGCAGACACAAGGCAGATCCAGCCATCCCCACCGTGGTCCTACGATCAGTCCTACCAATACCTGGGATCCATTACCACTCCTTCTGTGCACCCTGCAACACCCATCTCGCCTGGACGCGCCAGCGGCATGACAAGCCTCTCTGCAGAACTTTCCAGTCGGCTTTCAAGTAAGGCTCTCGAAAACATATTTGCAGCCAAGCTGAAATGCGAGGTTTGGGAAAGGAGGTGCATGAAGAGGACTGGCAGGCCACTGTTAATAAAACATGGTTTAAGGGCGGAGTAGCCTATCTCTGCTCCAAGCGCCGTGCCATCCGCCGACTTTACTTAATACTTAAAGGCAAAGATTACGGATTCAAAGTGACTTGGAAAAATCAGTATCTTGGGCCTTAGGGAGCTGCTCCTGTTTGGTGGGAAAGGGTGAGGGGTTAATCATCTGAGAGGTACAAGTGTTCAACTTCTAGAACTCATCATTCCCACTGAATTCTGGACTGAGGTCCAGCGGTGGTGCATTCTCACAAGTGCCATGAACAGCACAATAAGGGAACAGGCAGAGTGGGAGGCAAATATTCGCCAGAGGAGATGTTCCCAACTACAAGCTGTGCAGGCCAAGGTTAGAGGAACAGCATGGAAACCTCAGGTGTCATGGTTAGCATAACTGTTGTTAATGTGAGCTCATTAAATATTAGTCATCTAACCTATGAGCCCTTTGGGCTTGGCATTCACCTTTGCTCGTGGGCAGGGAAATCAGAGTTACAGAGAAAAATTCCTTTGTTGAAGGCAAAAGAAGAAACTTACTGTTTGGGGCTTTGAAATTGGAGCTGAACCAAACTGTGAAAATACTTCAGAGAACTTAAGCATTATGAGGCCTGCAAACACACTTGCATGTGTGTTGGGGGAGGGTGGCCGTTTTTCTTTTCAACTCTTGGGATCAGATTATAGTAGATTAAGGCGCAGGCAAAGGGGCAAAGGAGTCATGTCTGCCATTTTAAATGTTGTGAAATGTTGTGTTTTCCAGACCATTGTGATTGCTTGACATTTCACAAGCTGGTCTAGCCACTTGTTAGAGCTTCACTGAACGCTTTCTCAGGGCCTCTCAGAAGTAACGCTACTGATGTTTGGTCCAAGTAATTCTTTCTTGTGGGGGGCTGTCCTGTGCACTGTGGAATGTTTAGCAGCATCCCTGGCCTCTGGGTGCCAGGAGCATTCTTCTCCTGGATGTGACAATCAAAAACGTCTCCAGACATTGCCACAAAACTTCCCCCAGCTGCAACCACTGCCTTCAAGTATCCCACGGTGCGACAGTAAAACAGGAAAGCCAACTTCAGTGTTCAGTGTTCACATCGGCTTTGGCCATGAATGCCAGCCTTTTCGTGGCAAGTGCGGATCTAAGGAGGTGAGGGAACATTGTAGGAAGTATGCCATCCACTCAACTTGTGGTTCCCTAAAACCCATCTCTTGGGGACAGAGTTTGATTCCAAAGGAACTCATCGGTTCTTCTCTTGGTGCTATTCTGCCCACCAGCTATGTATAATCCACATCTGAAACAATTACAGTTCTCCTTGGAAATGTCCCTGCTGGGGGGTCTGTTCCTGGGAATGTATTTTATAAGTCTTTTCAGTTGGTTGCCACCCAAAATTAGCACCTTATACTCCAAAATCCCTAAGAATAAAGCTCCTCCAATGCATCAGTGTTCAGATATAAGGGAGACTTTCTTTAAAGAAAAAAAAAAAAGGATTAAGTAACATGTATTTCAAAATCCCAAATCACAGTTATGCTCCTAAATAACCTGGACTTCAGTTACCAAGGAGTAAGGAAGGATGTGCTATGGCAAGGGACTGTGACACAGATAAAAAACCATGCCCCATTTCAGCACCCAAGACTGAGCCTGTGCTGTCTTGGAGGGAGGACCAGAGAACCCCAAAGAAGATTTCATCAGTGGCCAAGAACAGCATGGGAGACTGCTCTTCAGCTTGACGGAACTCCCTCTGAGAAATCAAGCGCGGAGCACAGGCCTAAAAAGTGTTGTCCTAAAACTGGGAGTGGGGGTGGGGGTGGAATACATAAAAGAAGGTGACTGCCCAGGCGGACAGCTTTGAGAACTTGACACTGCCCCGTGGCTGCTTTACCTTTTCATCCCGCCCAGCAGCTTTGTGTGCTGCCCCGCCCCGCCCCGCCCCCCAGTCCCACCTGGGCTTCCTTCAGCAAGAGGATGTGGACTCCGTCTGTCTCTCTCTATCCTTCGCAGACAGACTCCACACTTTGTCTGAAAAGAGTTGTCATCTGGAGGTTTACTTTTCTTTCTTTTTTTTTTTTAAATTAATGTGTAGCTGCCAACCTGGGCGACAGACAGCATGCATTAATCTGAGTCATGCAAAAGATCCTTTTAAGGCAGCCATTATCTGCTCAGGGTGTTTAATCCTTTGGGGGCTGTGGGAGGGGCCCCACAGTGGGGCTGCTTTCATCCCTGTCAAGCTGCAGAGCAAAGACCTGAGCTGTCATGGCAAATATTTAGTCCCTTCGATAGGGAAACATTTCCAACTAAAATACCTGAACCTCCTAATCCCCAGATTTCTTACTCTTAAAAAGCTCCCTCTGAATATCAGGGGTCCCAGCTTACATTGCTGCTGAATAGGAAGGCACCCAGGCAGCCGAAAGGATGGATGAACTGTGGCTGGATGGGTGATTTGCACAGGACTGGCCTTAATAACCAACACTGGACAAGACATATGAAAACAAATACGGTATTTGGACAGAGCCCTTAAATCTGAGCATATCTGAGGCTTGGAGTTGTTATTATCAAATGTGGTTTTCTTTTGAAAGGACAATAATCTGACCAAATGGATTTTTTTTTTTTTTTTTTTTTTTTTGGTAAAATGATGCTCCTGTGCAAATAGAAGAACTACGGGCAATATTTCAGATCTTTCAGACATTTGCCCACAAGAACTATTTTCCCCCAACAGCTGAGACTGTAACATCATTCCAGTACTTATGCCCATGACAAATCACAGACTCACTCAGGATTCCAGTAACTCGGTACCATCACCACATTACCATGTGGTAGTTGCAACAGACTGGCAGAACATGTCCAGACACTGCTGTGAAACGGGATGACCTTTCATTCATTTTTCCAGTAGATTCACCTTTTTATTTTAGGTCAAATGAAGCAAGAGGAATAATGGGCAGAGTCATTTGTGTCCAGTGCATTGCATCAGATGACAACAAATTAACTGTATTTGCCTAATGCTTTTCTTCCTACCTCAGCTTCTCCCTGGACTACATAAGTCAGACAGGAAAACAAATGGAGTACAGCCTCCTGTTAACTCTGACATGTCACAGCTCTTTGAATAAGTCAAAACAAGTGACACAGAGCTTGCTCACAGATGGCACTAGCAAGCAGGCAGGGATGAACCCTGTGGAATGAGGTGCGGCCTGGCTGGAGAAGAAGCTAGAGAGGGGCCAAGGAAGGGCAGCCCCAGCACCACTGTCAGTTTACAACTTTTTCCCTGCCCACATGTCTGACTCGCTTTGAAAAGATTAACAGGAGTGTTTGTTTGAAAGTCAGACTTCTGGTTTCCTCATTAGTGGAGGGATTTGCCACAGACTTCGGCTGTTTCTATAAACTTTAATTACCTCTCTGATGAAGAATATATCCTCTCATCACATTCATCCCAAATGTACACAAGAGTTCCTTTTTTTTTACTGTGTTAGAGCAATAAAAGATCATTAGAGGGAGGGGGAATGCAGGGTAGAGGGGGGAAGACAGAGGTTGAGAATGAGAAGGAACATGAGAATGAGAACACACCAGCTCTCCCTGCTGGAATAATAGGCTTGAAATATGAGGAAGTTGATCAACAGCTGATGCCTTCCAAAAAACAGATTAATCCACTCTGGTAGCTTTCCTTTCAGAGCAACCTTCTGACTCCAAGGTTCTCCATCATCCTGAACTCCAGAGGACACAGGACACATACTATTTGAGCTTAGAGCTATGCTGATTTGAGAACTTAAAATTTTAAACACTTAATTCATGCTTCTGCTCTGTTTTGTTGCTTTGGGTTTGCTAATGTGACAGTTACAGTCCTGCCCACCCAAGAAAACCATCCTGTATCTACAGTGGTGGCTCTCAGTGATGGGTGACTGTGCTTCCCTAGTCCCCACTCACATTATTTGGCAATGTCTGGAAGCATTTTGGGTTGCTATTGTGTAAGGACCAGAGACACTGGCAAACATCTTACAATGCACAAAACAGCCCGTAAACACCCTACAAAATACTCTGGCCAGAAATGTCAATAGTGCCTCTTTTGACAAACTCTCATCTATCTGTAGGACATGGGGAACACTTCCCGGCACCCACACTCTCCAGTAATTCCCTAGGGCAGACTGACAGTAAGAAAAATGTAGAGGGATACCATGAGCCACAATACAACCAAAGTCAGCTTGTGAAACTGTGAATTTACAATGGTAACAAAGTGAATTTTACAGACAAAGCTTAGCCATTCCTGGTAAAATTTCAAAGTATTTTTAAAAATGTAATAAATAAATCAAAGTCCTATATCCTTTTGTGTTAACCAACCAGGGAAACACATCTTAAAGAATCTAGATGAGGGCCAGGGATATAGTTCAGCAGCATAACCACCTGCCTGGCAAGCATAAGGTCCTGAGTTTAATTCCTGATGCCAAAAAACAAAAAAAAAGAATCTAGATGAAATTAAAATTGTATTGTTTCTAAAGATTTGAAAGCCAGTCTGAAGGTAGATCTGGGAAAGAGATGAGTAGTGATGATAGTCATGACCATTCATTCCCAGTCATTAGTAGGACATACGTTATGTTGAAGAATACGAAATACCCATTTTCAACCATCCAAATACTACAAAAATGGCATTTGCTGGAATTCAACCTAAATATATGCACTATATTAGATAGTAATACTATTATATAGCATTCATACTATGTATAATATACTCTATCAGTAATATATCAATGTATCCATTATATTAACTTCCATACAGTGTTATATAGGTCACTATACAGTAACGGTGATATATTAATATACTGGTTATATCATCAGTACACTAAATGGTATTAATACTGACTAATTTAGGGTGTTGGCAAAATTTTTCCAGTAAAGGACCAAGGAATATTTTGGCCATCTTGCATCTCTGTCATCATCATGCAATTCTGCAGTGGTAGCTCATAAGGAGCTATATACAATATATAAAAGTGAGACTATGTTCCAATTTATGTATGGAAGATGAACTTTGAACTTCCTATAACTTTGACATCAGGAAACCCTAATCATTTTTTGATTTTTGCCCCCCGCCCAACCATTTGAAAAAGTAAAATTCATCCTTAAGTCCTGTGACATATAAAAACTGGCAACAACACCCAGACAGGCCAATAGGCTGCAATCTGCCAACATGGAATTATAGCAATATTTTATCTATATTTTACATCATTTATACTATGCATATATCCACATATATATATTAAACGATATCACCTCATATATGCTACATTACATAATATCCTGACTGTAAGTATTACCATTTGCCATTACTATATATGTTTTACACAACCTTCACTCTATTAGCATTCAGTCTTTCTATTTCCTGGGCAAGAGCATTCTGGGTAGTCTCTCCATTTTCTTGGGTAGCAGCATTCTGGGTAGTCTCCTCACTTCCTGGGTAAGAGCATTCTGGGTAGTCTTTCATTGCTTTGGTGGGGGCAATACCTTTCTAGGTAGTCCTCCCTCAAGGGCAGGGACAATTTGAAGGAAAGGGTGTGGCCTCCCCAGCTCCCTACTCACGTGACATCTATTTTGCTCCACAGCTGCTCCTGACCTGACAGCCTTCGGAGACCCACGCCAGTTCCCTGCGCTGCCCTCCATCTCTGATCCTCGCATGCACTACCCCGGTGCCTTCACCTACTCCCCAACACCTGTCACGTCGGGCATTGGCATAGGCATGTCGGCCATGAGCTCGGCCACGCGCTACCACACATACCTGCCACCGCCCTACCCCGGCTCATCGCAGGCGCAGGGTGGCCCTTTCCAGACCAGCTCTCCTTCCTACCACCTGTACTACGGAGCCTCGGCCAGCTCCTACCAGTTCTCCATGGTGGGCGGCGAGCGGTCGCCGCCACGCATCCTGCCGCCCTGCACCAACGCCTCCACAGGCTCGGCGCTGCTCAACCCCAGTCTCCCAAACCAGAGCGACGTGGTGGAGGCTGAGGGCAGCCACAGCAACTCGCCCACCAACATGGCACCCGCTGCACGCCTCGAGGAGGCCGTGTGGCGGCCCTACTGAGCATGCGCAGTGAGCCGTGGACGTCCTCACCGGAGCCCGGCACTAACCGGGCCAGCGCCTGTACCGGGTCACGCCAGGTCTCTGCCTTCTGTGCTTCCGAAGCCCCGCAGTTCGCTCGGCTGTAGGCCCGGGCCCACCCGTCTTCCCAGCAGGACACAACTTGAAAGTGTCCACAGGACCACCGCCACGTGGGCACATTGTAAGGCAAACAGGATGATTCCCAGAGGGAAACTGTGAATGCTTCTGATTTAGCAATGCTGTGAATAAAAGAAAGATTTTATACCCTTGACTTAGCTTTTTAACCAAGTTGTTTATTCCAGAGAGTGGAATTTTAGGGTTTTTGGGGGGAGGGGAGCAGGGAGGACACAATTCATCTTGTTTGGTGTCTAATTCTTATTTCTGATTTTCTTTCTGCACCTTATCAATTGCAAAATGCATATTTGCATCTGGGTGGTTTATATATATATATATATATATATATATATATATATATTTGAGCTTGCTTCTTTCTTGCTTTGACAATTGAGAAATAGGATTCCCATTTCTATAAGTTTTATTTAACTTCTCTTTGGGACTTTTGTGTAGTTGTTCTATTTTTTATGTTTTTGAGACAGCTACAGCTTTGGGTCATTTTTTAACTACTGTATTCCCACAGGGAATCCCTAGATATTTATGTACCTTAATGTTCAGACAGTTACTTATGTGTTGATACTTTTTTAATTATTTAAATGTACTTATATTAAGAAAAATATCAAGTACTATACTTTTTTATAGTAGCCAAAGTTAAATGTATCACTTTGAAGAAGGCTGGAAAAAAAAAAAGAATGGGTAATGTGATCACTTGGTTATCTAGAAATATTGTTTACATTAAACTCCCTTTCATGTTCATTAAACAAGTTGGTAGCTCATGCAGCAATGTTTTTAATAGGATTTTAGAAACTGAGGGTCACTCCAAGGATCAAAAATACAGAATTTTCTGCTAGGCTCAACAAAGGGTCTCAGATCTGGCTTCCTGTCTTCAAACAAGGTCAACTCTAGTCCCAGAAGATTTAGGCAGGTGCCGATGATTACACCTCTGGAAAGGATTTAATTTCTACCTAGGGGTATACTTACACCATGGCCTGATAATTTCAGACGTGCTTTGTAACAGAACACATCCAGGGTAAGCTGTGTGGAGGAGCAGTATTTACATAGGAACCAAGTGATAAATTTAGGAATTCCTTAACCTCTCAATCTTAGGGGAACAAGAAAATATTTCTCTTTAATACAATATCCAATCATTGATGTGGAACAAAACTTCTAGCTATCCCCCAAACAGTGGGAGTAGGAGGTACAAGACCAAGTAACTCTGAGGGCCAAAGGAATCCAGCTGAATTTTCAGAGGGTCAGTCCAAAAGCAGGCCTGGATGGACTCACATGGGAGAACATCATCCCACCTGCATAGGAAACTCCATCCGGAGTGCTCAACAACACCTCTGTTTTTGCTTCTACCAGGCAGAGACCCTACCCTACCCTAGGGGTGTGTGCACTTTCATCTCTGTGCACCAGCATGACAGGAAGGATTCATGTCACTGCTGCTCATGGCTACAATTCGAGTGTATCCGATGTCACTGTAAATTTCATGGCACTATTTTTATTGGAGGACTTGGTCAGAATGCAGTTTTGTACAACTCGTAAATACTAACTGCTGATTTTGACATGTGTACTCTAAATGATCTGGTTATTTAATGTACCTCTTAAATTAGTTGAAACAATTTCAGGTCAACTCTGAAGAGTGTTTGAAAGCAGGACTTCAGAACAGTGTTTGATTTTTATTTTATAAATTTAAGCATTCAAATTAGATCTTTGGCTGCAGGCAGCAAAACAGCTGGACTTATTTAAAAACAACTTGTTTTTGAGTTTTTATATATATATATATTGATTATTTGTTTTTACACAGATGCAGTAGCACTTTGGTAAGAGGGAAGCAGCTTGTGACGTCAGGTTGTTCTTATCTAGAGAAGAACTATAACAGATCGTACAGAAACTCAGAATATACTCATTTTCATTTTTGGTATAACTCCTTCCGCAATTCAGTTTCGTAAGTTATTCTATATTATACTTTTTTGCCTCTAAACAAATGTCAAATGTCAAAAACATTAAAAATTTTTGGAATGGATTATTAGCCCATTTTCCCCAAATTAACTTAGATATTCTTCTCAGCACATGCTACCGTATCTGACCTGAGAAAAATGGTGGGGAAAGATGAAGGAAAAATTTATATTTTTCACCTTAATTCTCATAGCTAAAGATACTCCAACTGAAAACCAGCCTAATACCCTAAGTAGAGAATTAGATAATCTCTCACATCTCAAATCCTTTATGGAGCGGGCTTTGTCACTCTGTTGTAGACTTACTGGTTTGGCAGTTCAGAGTTTCACAGACCCCTACCAACATATGTAGTTTTTAATCATTTCAGGGAAAAGAATTTCAAACTGTGTTATTTTGGAGATAGTTTTCACACATCTTTCTCGTGGAGGAATGATACTCACGCTCTTCAGATAAATTAAGGTGTCTATTTTCATTGCTTCCAGGTAAATTAAGGTATCGGCAGGATTCTTAATGATGTAATAACTGGCTGTATCTAAGAGTTTGGGTCCAGGAAAAAGAGATTGAATAAGCCATTTGTACTGCTTATTCATGCCACTGTATATGTTTTAACACAGACGTGTATTTCACTTCTTACTCTCTTCCTCACTGTTTGAAAATACACTTCTCTCCCTCGCTGCCGCACCTCCACTGCCTCCTCTTTCTCTCCCCGCCCCCTCCTCCAAACTCCACCTCCTCCCTCCTGCATTCTCCCACTCTCTGTAAGGAGATAGCACACACCCAGCCCCACACCAAATGTCCAGAACACAAGGAGGTCCAGTTCTTCTTCCTTTGCATCAAGAACAGGGTGAGTCAGCCTTTCTCCTGCTCATGGGTTTCTTCCAGCAGAACAGAGACGCCGCCAACCGTTTCAGATCTGCTTGCTCTCCAAATGCAGCAACACAAACCTTCCTGGGCAAATTACAATCAGTGAGTAAATAGCCTTTCTGCTGCCTACGGTTTCTGTGCAGATAAACAGAAATGCTCTGATTGGAAAGGAAATGAATGGTTTCACTCAAATGTCCTGCAATTAAGGATTGCAGATTTCTGTCTTGAAATACCTGTTTCCTTGGGACATTCCGTCCTGGTGTTTTTTATTTTGATGATTTTGTTTTTTTGGGGGGATGACATATTTGGGGTCTTTTGTACATGAAAAAATAGATTGACAGTAATCTCAGAAAACATTTTTTACATCTGAACAAAATACCTTTTTGTTTACCCTGAGTACACAATTGCTTGGGGCTTTTTGTTTGTTGATTTCTTTATTTGTTGGGAATTTCTCCCCCCTCCCTTCAGCCAGGTCAGTACTGATGAAGCTGACTCTATGGCCTTTTCCCCCCTTCCAGAAGGGTTGCATCAACAAAATTAATTGTATTTATGTATGTAAATAGATTTTAAGCTTCATTATAAAATATTGTTAATGCCTGTAATAACTTTTTTCAATTTTATGTGTTTCAAAGGACATTTTCTTATGTTTGCTAAATACTGTAGAAAAATATGCTTCTTTCTACTTTATTTTAGACTTAAAAATGAGCTACTTACTCACTTTTGTAAACAGCTAATAGCATGGTTCCATTTTTTTAAGTTCACTTTTTGTTCTAGGGGAAATGAATGTGCAAACAAGAAAAAAGAACTGTTGGTTATGTGTGTTATTCTGGATGTATAAAGATCAGTGGAAAGAATAAACTTCCAAACTGAAATAAGAGTATAACACATCTATTGAAAAATCCATGAAAAAACTTAGTTCTACTTCAGCCTCCACCCAGTGTCTCTTTGTGTGGCAGTTATTACCTCTGGTCACAAAGCATTCTGGACATTGATGTGTGGGCTTCTTTTTCCCTGATACTGACATACTGAACATTTGCTGAAGGGGAACTGTCAAGTTGAGGTCGTAAACCAGATAAGATAGGCGAGAATCCCCTAGAACTCCCTCTCCAGGTGTCTCTAAGTAGCACTCATTGTCACAGTCCACTGTGCACAGAAGGTGGGCAGTCGCCCTTCTCCTGGGAGGATCTACATGCCCGGCCTATGCAGGGCAGCTGAGCTGCTGCCACCCAGGGGCTATTGGAGCCTTACTTTCTTTGTACCACAGTTTCTTCTGTAAATCCAATATTATAACTAGTGTGAATGGCAAATAAACAATTTGACAAGTACTTACACCATATCAAATTGGTTGTGTCTTTCTCTGAGATGGCTGGATGGCTGGGACAGAGCTTAAAGCCCACTGCAACACACTACAGAAGTATTTTCCATAAATAAATTCAAACCCAAATGCCTCCAGCAACCCTGGCTTTTGAGGCATGATGTCCTGAGGAGACCCAGGCACTTAGGGTTGACTCTTTGGGTGTGAAGGAACGCAGAAGCATATTTAAAAGAAAAATAACTACATAGGACTTACAAAAACCATGTGAAATGGCCTCATATGTTCAACCTGAGGCCAAGAACACTTGCCTGCCTTCACTTCTGTAAATAACAGGCATCAGGCTTGTGTAGAAGTTGGAATTTCAAAAAGAGATTCTTCCCTCACCACACTCCCTTCCCCATGTAAAGCGTTACTAGCAAATTTCAGTCTCAAGACCCTGTGTGACTCCAGTCGTCTTCCTGCCAAGAGCCACCATCTAAAGCTTCTTCAAACTCTGTCACCGCCACCTCGTGGGACTTGGGACCGACCTTCAGTGGGCCACAGAGTGGCCACAGAAATGTCAGGAGTCAAAACTGATGGAGAGCACAAGAAGGGATCCAAGCGAGGAAGTCATGGCCAATGAGCCCAGGTAGGGACTGGGTGGTAGGATCAGGTTAAATATGATAATAGCTGTGCCCTAGGAAGAAGAAAATAGACACTTGTCAGGGAAATGTTTGATTACTACTGTCAGTAGCAATGTTCTAAACCTTAGCATCAGGGAATTTTTGTGAAATCTAGGCCTAAAGAAGAAAATAACAACATGTGAACCTGGCTTTGGTAGTGTTTGTCAAGTCTTTCCTGCAGTGTTACCCTCTCATCTCTCCCCTTCCTGTACTGCCCTTTTGGAAAAGAAGGCTCTTTTGGTTTAAATCAAAAGTGTCCCCCCCCAATCTCCTATGTTCAGAGGTCGGGCCTTTAGGAGGTAACTGGATCACAAGGGTTCTAACTTCCTCAGCAAATTAACCCATTGGTGAGCTCATTTGATGATGTTTTGAGAGGTAAGGGAAGGTTAGAAATGGGGTTTAGCTGAAGGGAGAAAATCAGGGTTGTGACTCTGGGGACTGTTTCTTGCCCATTTATCTCTGGCTCCTTCCATCTCTCTGTTTCCGGGCTGTCAAAACTGAGGAGCTTTTCCTCCATCAAGCCTTTCCATCATGATGGTTCTGCCTTGGAGCTGGCCAACCGTGGACTAAAACTTCTGAAACTATAAGCCAAGATAAATCTCTCCTTCCTTTAAGTTGTTTTTCTTGGGTATTTTGTCACAGGGATGAAAAGCTGACTATCACAAAGTCACTATGCACAACCCACTGTTAAGGAATGGAGAATTAAGTTTCACCTCCCTTCAGGAAGCTGGAGATTTTGGCTGAGAACATAAGCACAACCTCACATGCCTTGGTGGATCCAAAGGCCAGATATTCCCTTGTGTGAAAGCTTTTCTCTGCTCCAGAGGAGCAGACAGCTTCTCTCCCTCCTAAGGCACAACAGTAACCAAGTCCCTGTTCTTCTAGCCTAGAGAATCCAAAAGTTCAAAATGCTTCGAGTTCTGTGCTGCAGTCCTTTGGCCCAACCACTTGGTCTCTGCACAAGACCAAACTTTTCTGAATGCACTCTCCCTCAAACTACACAGTGCAGATAAAGACCTCCCTACAGTATTCAACTGTTGCCAGGATTCAATGAAATCACCATTATTATTGTTGTATTTGTAGTGGTGGTGGTGGTGGTTGTGTTGTTTGGGAAAGCTGGCTGAGCTCTGCCTTGGGCCTCACAGAATTTGCCACATCTGTGTTCAAAGTGAGCTCACCTTGTACTCATGGCAACACTTCACTTACCTACCAGATCCCAGATCCCAGATTCTTAAGGGAACTCGGAAGGGAATAAAGAACTCAGATGCATTATTACTTCTTCCCCATCCCTTGAGGTTTCTCAGAGGAGAGCTTTTCCTGACTAATACAGTAGAACAGACAAGATCAGGTGCATTCAGGGTGGTATGGGCATAGACTAACGCAGGAGAAAATATTTCTCATGTTCTTTTTGTTTTTCACCAGAGGGAGAGGAGATGGCCTTGGAATGTGTTGACTGCCCCAGTAGGAGGAGAGTAAGCTGCATGCCAAATTTTAATATTGGTAATTAAACTTTGCATGCCTCAAATTCTCCTTCTAGTTTCAATTTCATTGATGCTGTTATAAGGATTAATTAATGTTTTGAAAGTGTTTTGAAGATGAAAAGTCTAACATGCATGCAAAGTGTGATTGTTACTACAAATAACTGCAGATGGCCATTTTTTTCCTCTCACTTCAGTTGATTCTGTGAAGGTTTCTGCAGGTAATTAAAAGTTGTAGTGTTTCTCTTTCAAAATGACTCCTTTCACCAAAAGTTTAATATTATTCATTGATTGCTTCATTTATTCATACAACATTTGTTGAGTTATAGCACTAGGCATCTGAGGAAGCTGACACTCCATAGCCCCAGGAAGACAGACAAGATCAATCTCATAGACCACACTTGTGGGAAAGTTTCATACTTGGTTAATTGTTCTTCTGTTACCATCTTGAAATTATTAGTAACTTTTTAATAAGGGGTCTTGCATTTTCCTTCTGCACAAGACCTACAAAGGGCAAAGTAGACCACAGGCAGTCCTACAGACAAAGCATCAAAGTCTAGCACATAGAACCATAACATAAGAATGAAAAACTCCAAAAAAGTACTAATGAAACTCAACATGAAAATGTTGGGAATAGCATTATTGAATCAATATGTCATTTGCTTTAAAAGACAAAAGTCATCACACTGAAAAAGGAGAAGCACAATCTAGATAGAAGCAGAGCATAAATCAGTGATAAACTTCGTTTTCTAGGAATCATGGTAAGATCACATGATTGGCAATGAGGTCAAACCTCATTTATTATGCATTTGGGCAGAGATCTATGAAAATTGAGAAGATACAAATTAACAAGCACCCAATCAAAATAAGAATAATTTTATTAGGATGGTAATAAAGGGACAATTCTCAGAGATATGTCTTTCTCAAACACCATGTGCACACACTTACATATTCACACAATGTACACTAGTGTACACACACACACACACACACACACAAACACACAAACACACACACACACACACACACACACACCATTAAGTCAGCCACTTAGTGTGCCAGGCTAGGAAGCCTATGGCCATGTAAGCCATTAAATGTATTGGATTACAGTGACATGCAGATAAAATTTCAGGTTTGCATTCCTGTAAAATCCCACTGGCTTTGCCCTAAGTCATGGCACTGCCTCACAACTTAAGCTTCTGTGTCTCAGTCACAAACCAAACAACCAGTATGCCCTCAACAGTGGAGTCTAGAAATATTCTTGCATTGGATCATCACGTGGCTGAAAAGGAGAAAGAAGCAAAGTTACTGGTGTGGCTTGAGTTGTGTCCCTCAAATGTCCTAATGTTGAAGTTTTCACTCTAGAACCTCAGAAGGTAACCCAGCTTGGAAAAGAGGTCCTTAAAGATCTAATTAGATAAGATGAAATTCTAGTGCATTAGAGTAGATCCCTAATCCGATATGACTGTTATCCCCATAAAAAATAAAATTTGGACTCAAAAGCAGGCACACAAGGAGAACACCCATGAAGATGAAAGCAGAGATGGGGTGGGGATTCTGTAAACAAAGATCACAGCAAACCACCCAAAGCCCAGGTGGTGCAGGAGCCCTGCATCCTCATCTAGCACTGGTGCTGACCAATGACTCAACTTTGTGTTATTTCCCGGCACAAAATTGGTAAAACACATACCATAGAGTTGATATGTGAATGCAAGCACCACATTTATGACCAAGTTTATTTTCCAAGGAATAGTCCCATGGGAAGGAGTGTGATCCCAACATTCTCTTCTAAAGCCTTCAAGGTGGATTATCCACCTGCTGACTCAGAGACATTTAATCCTGTTTGGCTTGCCTTTGTCACCCAGAACCTATCCCCCCGTCAGTCAGCCTGCACTCAGGGAATGCAGATGAAATACCATGTTCACTAAGCAACAGATAATTCATAGGGTAAATCAACTGACAGGGAAAAAACATGAAGCTTTGAACATTGCCTGCTGTATTATGAGTGCTCTAAAACTGTGAGCTATTTTTAGTCATTAATTCATTCAGTAGCTATCTGTTGAGTGCTTGGTCTCTCTGCCCATGATTGGGGATTGCAAAATGCGTAAGATGCAGGCCATGCCCTCAAGTAACTCTCACTCTCCCTCAGACCTAATTCCAAAGGAAAAAACCACATCTCTGGTGGGGAGGACTTAATAGGATTGGCAAAGCTCTAGCCTGTCAGCAGCCTGGAAAGACACAGATTCAGACATCTGAATGAGCTACACCTGTGGCAACTGAGGGCCACTCCTCTCACCAGTGAGTCAGTCAAGTCACCACGGTAGTTGGTAGACACAGCAGAAAAATGGCTACATCTGGTGCTGAGAGTCTCACATACCAGGCCCAGCTGAATAAACTTGTATTCACTTTTCCAGGAAGTATTTGTGGTATCTACTCTGTGCCAGGCACCATGCCAGCCATGGGAGACACCACAGAAAACAACGCAGATAGAAAGAATCCTTTCCTTCCCAACAGGGAGACAGATAAACTTCCTAATATGGTAAATAATGCATATCAGATGGTGTATTCCTTTTCCAAGGCCACTATAACAAAGCACCACAAACTGGAAGTCTTAAAAACAACAACAAAATCAACAAAATTCTCTCACAGTTAAGGAAGCCAGAAATCTAAACTCAAGGTGTCAGCCAGCATGATCCTTCTTGGAGGCTGTGAGGGTGAATTTGCTCCAGGATTCCCTCCTTCTCGGATTCTGGTGGCTGTTGCAATCCTTTGTGTTCCTCGCTAAAAGTGTCCTCCAGAAATTCACAAGTTGAAAGTTAATCCCCAATGTGATAGCAAAAAAAGGTGGAGATTTTAGGAGGTAATTAAGTCACGAGAGACTGGTGATCTTATAAAAAGGTATGGAGGGAGCTAGCTATGCTCTTTGTAGTCCCTGTCTCACCCTCCTTCCCAGAAGATCCAGCAATAAAGCATCATCTTGGAAGGAAAGACCAGGCTCTCTTCCGACACTAAACCTGCCAGCACCTTGATATTGGACCCGAGCATCTGGAGGTGTGAGGAAATTAGTTTCTACTGTTTATAAGTTATTCGATCCTAAGTACTTCTTTTAAGAGCAGCACAAATGAATTGAGACACTCGCCTTGACACATCACTGCAATCTCTGCTTCCTCCATTAAGGCAGTCTTCTCTGTTTGCCTCTATGTCCAAATCTTTCTGTTCTTGCAAGGATATCAGTCATTGGAGTAGGCACATCCTGATCCAGTACAACCTTCTTTTCACTTGATTATAGCTACAGGAACTCTATTTACAAATAAGGTCACATTCACAAGCACCAGGGGTGAGGCCTTGAATGTATCTTTTAGGAGACAGGATTTAATTCACAACATATACATATATGGCTGTAGAGGGAAAAGGAAATGATTCATTCAAGGAATGGGGTGCTGGGATTCAGAGAAGAATCTTCTGTGGTGTAAGGAAGTAAGTCATTTTAGGCAAAGGAAAAGCCAGTGCAAAGGACCCAAGGCTGGAGCTTGTTTGAAGACCCATGTGGCTGAAATGGGAGACAAAAAATATCACAGACATAACCAAACCAAGACATAGAAAGTCACTGTTGTAGAATTTTAACTTCTGTGCAGAGCAAGAAGGTTTTGAGGAGAGGATTAACATAGGTTACCCCACTGGGAAGCTGTTAGTTGTAGCACATCTTGGTAAAACTGGTAAGGGTGCCCTTCTTCCAGGTGGATGGGGCCTTGGAACAAAGAACACAGTTCAATAAGTGTGGGAAGCAGAGCTGTGTTTAAGTTCCCATTCACCATACCACTGAGAGCTCCCTGGGAAAGACCACTGCGGGCGAGGAGGTAAGAAGTGGTTGGATTTTGGATTTATTTTGAAAGTAGAGCATAGAGCGTATGCTGATAGATCTGATGTGGTGTGTGAGAAAGAAATGTCCTTGGCCTGAGCAACTACAGGAGAGGGGGCTATTTCTGGAGATGGGAAGGGATACACGTGTCAAAGCCTGAGATTCTAGGTACCCCCAGGGAAACGCTAAGGCAGGGAAACAGGACACTGAGCTAAATGCTCTTTGGTATTTTTTTCCAGATTGTGGAGAACCCAGTCAAGTGGAAATTAAGATAGCTGAAAAAAATTGTTCAACCACTGGCAGAAACACCACTTTAGAGTAATGCAAATATATGTGGGCTGAGTAGCAAGGCAGTATTCCATCTCCTAACAAATACTCAGCGATCTAGACCCGACCCTGTGCAGAGCCAGAGGGACCTGTTAATGCTCCTCACGTTCTCCTACACCTCGTCTACCCTGGTAGAGGGGTTTTCTCTTCCTTGGGCCTTATTGTCCATGGATAGCAAGGGCAGCAGAGGCCTAAGCATGCTTGCCCTTCTCCTTAGCCCAACCTACAATCAAGAATGGAGGGAGAATTTCACTAACTCCATGATTCCCTTGATTTTGATTGTCAGAGAGAATGGCCTGTAATGATAAAACCTGCAAACCAATGGAATCTGTATAGCTAGGACATCTGTACTTTCCTTCTGTCAATGAGCTTTCAAAGCAAAAATTTCTATTTGCCCACCCAATGTCTGTTTTCCTTAGCAATAGTGTCTCTCGAGTGCATGGTTACTTGGAAGAAAGACCACACCTCCCAGTCTCCCTGCAGCTTGTTCTTGCTTATGATGAATTTCTGGTCAATGTTGTCTAAACAGAAATGGGGTGTGGTAGCTTCCAGGGAGCCTCCTTAAAGCAAAGTTGGTGTGCATACCTCGCTCCTTGCCTTTTGTCTCCTTCCTACTCTCTAAAGTGAGTAGGTGATGGTTAGGTCAAGAGTGCCACACCCCAAGGCAGGAGCACGGTATTAAAAGGACCCTGGCCCACTGTCTTTGTGGAATCCTGCACTGCACATGTCTGGATTCATCTACAGGAAAGAAGATGAAACACCTGTCTGTTGCATAAGCCATTCATATCTGTGGCTCTCCATCACTGTAGACAAACCTAGTCCTAACTCATGTGCATAGAAATCATACCCCCGAGGTGTCTTTGAGAGGGGGAAACAGTGTTCTCTATTCTCTTAGATGCTGGCTCCTAGTTTCTCAAGGACTTCTAGAAGGTTCTAGGATGACTGAGCAGTAAGGAAGTATACGGAGGTAGCACGGTAGCTCCAGGACCCACCATAAGGTTCCTCATGGCTGGCTCATCTCTGACCTCTGCTCTGCTCAGAGGTTTGCAAAGCACCCAGATTACTTGGTCAGAAAACACTTTGCCTGTGATACATTTGCCTGGTAATCACATTCCTTTACAATTCTACCTAACTCTAAAGGTTTTGCATTCTTTCCCCTGTCCCCTCCTCATCTGTCAGGCTGTGTTTAATTATTCAATATATCTAAGGTCATGTCTGACTTTTAAAAATATCTATGATAAGAAGCCATCAGGAGCTCCAGTGGTGGAAGTGGTTAGTGCCAGCACTTGTACAGGTATGCAGTGTTTTTTGAGAAATATTATTCTTTAAAATATTTGGATGGTGTCTTAGTCCATTTGGGCAGCTATGATCAGACACTTATACACTGAGGAGCTTACCAATAACAGCTTTTGCTCTTCACAGTTCTAGAGGCTGGGAAATCCAGAGTCTGAATGCTAGAATGGTCAGGTCCTGGGAAGGCCTCTTGAAGGCTACAGACTGACAGCTTCTCACTGAGTCCTCACATGGAGGAAGGGGCTAGAGCATCACAGGCCTCTTTTATGAGGCCACTAATTGCATTCTGAGGATTCCACTCACATGACCTAATCACCTCCCAGCGGTCCCACCTCATGAGCTAGAATTTCAACATAGGGGTTTGGAGGGCACATGACATTCAGACCACAGCAGGGGGCCTTTCATCCTCTGGGAATAAGGGATTTGGGGCTAGTTTTTGTACAGATTTTTTTCACAATTTTGATGGCATCATTTTTTTTGAAACTTGGTTTTATTCAGTTATGTTACCTTGTATTTAGTGTCACTCTAAGACCTTACAAATGTAAGCCAGCCAGGCTGGTTTTCTATGGATCAGTTTGGGGTGGTATGATCTCCTCCCTACACAAGACACAGCTCCAAAATGTATGGGCTATAAATCTAATCAAGTGACCTGAAATCTCCAAGTTTTAGCTTTCATACCTGTAAGGTACAGAATGCAATTTCATTCAGCTCTCATTACTAATAAATACTCAGCAAGAAATAAGAAGAAAGGCAAGAAACACATTCAGAGGGAATGAAGAACAACTACTACTGGCACTTTATAGGTATATAAACTGATGCACTCACGTGGGAAAATAATGTGACATTACTCCCAGAAACAATTGAACACACACTCACCCAAAGTGCCAACACTCACACTACTTGAAAAATCCTCTGAAGATTTTCTTTATGTGCATGAGATGTATGCAAATACTTACGGCAGCACTGATTGTGCTTTAAAGAGCTGAAAACAACCCAAATGGACACAGAAATAGAGTGGATAAATTGTTATAGTCACATGACTATGTCCAGGTGAAAAGTAATGGATGATCAGCACACAAAGCAAAGTAAATTATGGGAAGGAATATGAAGGATCTCAGGATTATGATTTCATTTACGTAAAGTGTAGGAACAAGCAAAAAATAAATAAATGTGATTTTTATGCATGTACCCATAGGTATTCAAAGAAAAGGAAGGGAATAATTAACACAACATTTACGATACTTAGTGTTATTTTTTGAATGTGGTCTGAGTGTCACCTCCAAGGGTTCATTTGGCCAAAGTTTTTTATCATTGTTGTAAGGAGAGGTGTGGAACCTTAGGAGGTGGGGCCCCGTGGGAAGTAATTACATGACTGGGGCACAGCCCTTAGAAGGAACTGATGTAATTCTCATGGACCCTAGTCAGTTCTGGTGAAAGAGTTGATGATAAGAGCAAACTGAGTCCCTCCCTTGTATCACCCAGGCTTCCTGTCTCATCACATGAGTCATCTTCCCCTCAAAAGTGTTTCTGCCAAGAGGCCAACTACCATGATCTGACATAGCCCAGGGGACCCTTACCAGAGATCAAACCTTAGGCTTTCAGCTTCCAACACTGTAAGCTAAATAAACCTCTTTTCTTCACAAAGCAGCAAGCCTCAGATATTTTGTTATAGTAACAGAAAATGAACTGGTATACTTGTTTATATTTGCTGGAATGGGAAGGAACTCAGGCAGCGTTCTGGAATATAGTTCTATTTATTAGCATAAGTGGTCCGTATATTGAGTGGTATATTTACTTTGTTATAATTTATAGTAGGCTGCTAATAGGATTAAAACTAAATTTTAACCAGTCGAGTTTTCTCTGGCCCACACTTCCCTTGGACACTCATAAGCCAACCTGTCATTTGAAAGATGTATCCCAGCATCACCACAGGGATAAGGTAAAAGAATAAATGGCTGTTGTTGGAAGCACAGCTCAAATCCCACATTTCAGTGCCTGTGATTCTTATCTTCTTAGCCTCCAGCATGCAAGATAGAATTTATTTCTTCTTAAGGACTATATCATTTGGGTCAGAAGGAAAGAACAATACGCCACTAAGACTGAAAGTATTCGTGGATACAAGTCACGTAGTTATTTGTCTCCCTTTGAATGTCTCTTAGTAACAACCACCCTCAAAGCTCTCACAATGTCCCTGCAGTTATTTACGAGCCCTCTCTGGCTGCTCCATGAAAAAGAGGATATAAGCATGTTGTCCATAGATTAACTGTCCAGATGTGGCTAATTATTTCAATACTAAAGCAGGGATAAACGTGCACATGGGTGGCACTCACGGTAGGAGATAGCTGGAGACCCTTCATCAGAGTAAAGGAGGGTGGCATCCGTCACAAATTTAACTCAGAAACAAAACATTCCCTCTTTTGGTTTCAATTGTCTCTCTCTTTCTTCACAAATATCTTACATCTGAGTAATGATTGGTTTAAGCTCCACATTAAAAAAATAAAAAATAAGCCCTTACTAAGATTCTAGTTCATTGGTTCACAAGGACGAAAGAAAGCTTGCTCCGTGCTGTAAAATGTTGATGTAATTGCTTTCCTCCCTGGCCTCTTTTTGTCTAAACTGCAAGCTCCTGCAGTCCTGAAGACTCTGCTTGGATTTCCTCCCAATACTTGAATACATAAATATAGGTCTGCCAGTACACTGCCCTTGTTTATGAGCCTTTTAAAGATCAAAGAGTCATTTTCAGCTCTTGGGTTTGTCACTTTAAAACATACTGTATTTGCCATTTAGCGGGTGGTTCTTTTAGAATGGCCTATTAGTCTCTCCTCATTTCTGTCTTAAGACTGAGTCCTATAGTTTGTGTACAGAAATGCCTTTAATGGAGGTTTCAGGTCTGTTTCCAGCAATATTAAAAGGCTCAGAACCTCCTTTAATGGACCTGAATTATAAAGGTACAGGTCTGAGCCAGATCATGTGTTATTCTGAAGATGCCACAAGCCAGATCCAAAATTGGTTAGTCACACTGACGAAAGAAAACATCTGAAGTCAGGCAAATAGAAAGCACACCCCAGACCACTACTTCTTTAAGGGCTGCCAGAATTTGAAGTTAAGGGTGGCTCCTAAATTATGGACATCCAAGCTACAGGTTATACTGTTTCACAGCTTCGTGGCCATGTCCCTACATGTTTCCTTGGTGAGGCTTTTGGTTTGTTTTTGTTTTTATTTTTTGTGGGGAGGATACCTTTAAGTTCACCATTTGGATATGAACTTTTACATAACTTAAGTATTTCTTTCATGGAATAAGATGGTGGTAGAACAAATAAAAGGAAGATACAAATTGGAGAATAAAGAGCTCAAATGTTAGAAACTCTTAGTATCAATTGGTGCATTTACTACATCATGATTCAGGTTCTCACAGACCTGGTCCTCAGAAATATATCCTAAATTTAGGGTGAATGGTGTATTTCATATGTGAAAGCCAGACTTTGAAAGATTTCTTCCTCCAGTACCTGTAGAATAATGTGTTACAGATAATGACACCACACAGAACAAATTTTAAAATTTTCAGTGTTTGTGTGTGTGTATGTGTGTGTGTGCTGTGTGTATGTTTGTATGCATTTATGTGTACACATGAGGACATAAAGCCAAGATAGGAGGGACAAGGAGCCTAAATCCTTGGGAGAAATGGAAGTTGGAAGGACAGATATTCCACTAGCAACTACTATAAAAAACAGACCCAAAATACAGAAAACCAGTTTGGTTGAACAATAGGGAAAAACAAATAACTGATCTATAACCACAGTAAGGGGATGGGATACTCGGGAAGGATAAGTAAATACTTGACCTCACTGGTACCAAAAAAGCACTGCATTCAACAATTGCAGAGCACAGCTCCCTTCAAAGGGCATAGCACATTTGCTGTGAATGACCGTATCCAGGTTTACAAAGCAAGTCCCAAAATACTGCAGAACACTTAAATCATACCAACTATGTCATCTAACCTCAGCTTATTAGGTTAGAAGTCAATACCCAAAAGAAAATTTCTAAATGTTCAGACATTGAGAAATATATTTAAATACAAGCACATAAAAATCACGGCTCTATGAGGATACTTTATAGAACTATGCACTAGGTATAAATATATAATCTAGATTATATTTATGTAGATATAAAGAGAAACAAATATACATTATATATTTATAATGTACATGGGAAAATACATCAAAATTGTAAAATGTAGCTAAGTCATTGTGTTGAGGGAAACTAAAGTCAAAGAAAATAGATAAAAGGAAATAGTACTGATAAGAGCAAAAAGAATTAAATGCAGCCAGGTGTGGTGGCGCACACCTGGAATCTGAACACGTGGGAGGCTGAGGTAGGAGGATCCTGTGAGTTCAAGGCCAGCCTGGGATATATGGTGAGTTCACAGCTAGCCTGAACCACATGCCAAAATCCTGTCACGAAAAACAAAAGAAGAAGGAGGAGGAGGAGGAGAAGGAGGAGGAAATGGAAATCAAATATACAATCAATATAATTTTCATTGCCCAAGAATAGTTCTTTACAAAACTTATCAAGTTCATAAACTCCAAGCAAAGTTAATCAATAAAAAGCAAAGGAAACAACCCCAGTGTTATGACCAAAAAGCAAGAATCTTGAAACTTCACTACAGACATTAAAAAGACAAAAGATACAGCAACTGTACCCCCAATTATTTGAAAATTTAGATGAAATAGACAAAAATTTATAGGAAAACACAATCCACCAAAACTGACAGAAGAGATAGAAATATGCTCCCAGGTCATTAAGAAAATTAGTCCCATGATTCAAAATCTTCTTATAAAGAAAGCCCACATGTTTTATTAGGAAGTTCTCCCAAACATGTAAGGAGGAACATCAATTTTACAGATTTCTTCAGAGTATAAAAAGAAAAACCATTTCTACTTCAGTTTATGAAGTCAACACGTTGGTACCAAAAATTGATAGAAACATCACAAGAAAGAGAAAACTATCAACCAACCTCTCTCATAGACATGTGAGGAAAAACTTTAAACAAAGTATCATCAAACAGAACTAACAAATAAAGGACAATACATCAGAGCAAGTGGAGTTTGTTCTAGGAATTAGGATTTGTTTACCATTGGATAATCAATCGATGTAACAAAGCAGTACAAACTGTACTGTATTTATCCAATAAGATACTCAGTAATGAAAAGTAATAAACTACTGCTGTAGCAATAAACCCTATCTCACAAACATAGCCTTTAAAACACACACAAACACACACACACACACACACACACACACACGCACACACGCACACACGCACACGTTATCTTTTAAATTTAAGAAGATGTGTTTCATCAGTTTTCTGTCACTGAGATCAAAGTAAAAGATAAGGTGGAAGAAAGGTGCTCAGCTTCTGCTAGCCAAGAAGTGAAAGAATAAAAGGAAGGATGAAGGGACAAGATATGACCTTCAAAGGCACAGATAGACCACGCCCCTCGTGACCTACTTCCTCTAACTGGGCCTCACCATCTAATAGCCCGTTCATCTAGGAACTCATAAATGGACTGGTCTATTGGTGAAGTTAATACTTTCCTGATCCAGTCACCTTTCCAGGCTCCACCTTTGAACATTCTACCTTCGAGACTGGGCCTTCAGTGTGGGAGTCCTTGGGAGGTGCTTCATATTTAAACCATAATGCCAAGCTTTAACATTAAAAAATACCTATGGTATGATTCCACTGAAATGAAGTCCAAGAGAGCAGAAAGAATTTGTTCAGAAGTCAAGCCGGTGCTCAGCTTTAGAAAGGAGGATAGAAAGGTAGTGACTGGGAAGGGGCCTAAGAAAGACCTCTAGGGTAAAGACGATGTTCTAACTCTGATACCGGTGGGTATTCTGTCTCTGATATGGATGGAGTCACACAAGACTGTGGTCCTTTGCAGTAAGTTGTCAAGTTAAACCACTAGTTATGATTGTGTATTTTTCTATATCTATGTATATTTTAATACAAAAACGAATGTACATAGATTTGAGCATTGAAACTCAAAGCTGATAGTTAGAGACCTGTGGGCTGTGAAATTCATGAACACGGCTGCCCCAATTCCATTTTCCCCACTGCTTTTGAAAGTTAGATTATTCAGCATGGGATGGGAGGTGGAACACAGACTTTGCAGCAAGATCAAACGTGTGTGTGGGCCCATACCTTGGATTGACTGCATTGCACTGAATGTCACTTTCCTTGTCTACAAATAGGGTTAATGATGTCCTCACATAGGGTTGTTATGAGGAATGAATTATATGTCATGGGGGAAAATGCCTCGCATAATACATGAAAATAACTAGCACTCAGTTGTGTGGCTTCTGTCCCTCACTCCCATCACCAACCTCATTGAGGAGGTGAGTTATCTACCTCACGGGTGTTAACCTAAAAGCCCCACAGATGATAGGAGAATAAAGCACAGAGAGGCCCCTGAGCTTATTTGACGCGGCAGAGGCACCTGTGGTAAACCGGCCGGTTTGTGTTCATTCATTTGTCAGACACAAGCCTGATACATCATTTCCCTTTGGCAAGAGGTGAACGTTTCCAGAATGTCTTGACACCCTGTGGTTGAGAGAGAATGAGGCTGGGACCGCCTAGTGAAGCAAGCAAGCAGTTAGAGGCAACCTAGCCACGGACTGGGGCAGCCTGAGGTCTCCAGGGCACTTGAGGCAAACAGTGGAGGCTCCACTCCCCGCACCACGAAGGGTTCAGACAGACGCCTTCCACGTGTAGGTCTACAAGGGAGAGAAATAAAGGTGCCATGTGTTCTCATCCGAGCTCAAATCCACCTCCAGTGGATGATTTTATTACACACCTTTTTGGTAAAGGAGATACGAATCCTCAGAAAAGGGGCACCAGAACTTCTCTAGTGCAAGAGTGGAATCGTGTTTAGCTCTCCTCCTGCTAACCTAGAGTAGCAATAAAGTGTATGCTGGCTACTGACAACCATTGTAATAAATAATAAACATAGTAAGTGTTAATTCTGCGTCTGGCTCTTTATGAAGCACTCTATGTATCCCATTTAATCTTTAAAATGTTCATAGGCAATATATATTATTATTTTCACATTACAGATAAAGCACCTGATCCTCCGAGAAGTTAAACAGGTTATTCATGTCACAGCCACCATGTGAAAGAGCCAGGATTCCAATCCAAGTATTCTTTCTCCAGAACCCATCCCCTTGGTCCATATACGACACCTCCTTCCTAAAGAGTAGGTGCTTGTTTATTGAATGAATCAATGAATGAATAAGTGAATGAAAATAAACAGGGATGGAACGATCGCTGCGCGACTGCTAAGCCTTCTAACTTCACAATCAGGTAGAGAGCGCCATCAGGCACTGAGATAAGGTAGCACGTCTTCGAGGAGGGAGGTGGTGGGTTAAGTTCTGGCCATATGGAGCTAGAACATTTGTGGGGAAGCTCTGCATAATAATCTCTCCACAGCTTCACCTCCCTAAGTCTCTGATCCGTGTTGAGACAGACCCCAGATGAGCACCATAGCCTGGTGCTGCTCATGCGTCCACCAGGAGGCCATGTCCGGATCTTCCTAATTGCACTGCTGGACTCTTTTCAGAGAACAATGACCTGGCCTCACAGTTCTCAAAGATCGTTCTCAACTTTGGACCCTACGTCACTTAGGGAGCTAAAGCCTTAGGAGTCCATCTATCACTCCTGCTCCCCGGGGACACCATGCATACATCTCTGGACCAAGCAGAAAGAATTCCTGTAGGATTCTGTGAAACACCTAGGGCGTGCTGTCAAAGCCAAATTACATGTTTTGAGTTAGTTACGGTTAGGCTTACTGCAGAAGCAGCTCCTTCGAGGCTCAGTAAAAATCCCATCTTCTCTAAGGAGCACTGAGAGTCCCAACCCATAGCAATCTCTCCCTCATCCACACAAAAGCCAAAACTCATTGTGCAAACTTTAATTTGACACTTGCCTTATATCACTTTATTCACTATTTTATAAGTTCCACAATGGCAGAGGCTATATCTTATACTTCCTTAAATAGTACGATAAGCATTTTAGGTATGTATTAACTCTGTAAATCTTTATTTCGCACCAATGTTATGCCACCTGCAAACACACAGAAACAAACCAGGTTAAAATTCCTTCTCTAGCGGAGACAGAAAATAGAGATCAGAGTTAAGAGTGTGGCTCTTGGGCTCTAAGATAGGCCCCTGGGTCTGCATCAGAGATCTGATGTAGTTTGCTATGGTATGGGTGTGGTTGGCCCCCTGAAAGTTTCATGTCCTAGAGATGTGGTCCCCAGAGTGGCAAGTTTGAGGTAATAAAATCTTTAAGAGATGGATCTAGTAGAAAATGATTACGTTATGGTGGCTCTAGCCTCACAGCTAATGCAGTTAATGCAGTTCTCACAGGACAGGTTCGTTCTCACAAGAGCTGGTTGTTATACAGTGACAAGGTCATTCTGCTCGCAGCCATTTCTCTCTCCGCTTCTCCTCCATGTTTCAATGCAGCCAGGGGAGGCCTAAGCAAATGCTGGTACCGTATTCTTTGAATTCAACAGCCAACAGAACTGTGAGCCCAATAAATCTTTTTCCTTTATTTTCTTTGTTACAACACAAAATTCGACAAAAGCAAAGGCCAAGGTTTTTAATTTTTAAGGAGAAAGCTTTTGAGTGCGGAAGGTAATTTCCAAAGAGCGCCAAGCCCACACCCACAACACTGGGTGGAGAGCTCCCACAGGGGCTGGTAGCCCTCTGCCTAGAGACAGAAGTCCGCTCAAACCAGGGAATGGACACTGAAAGCAGAAGGTGTCTGAGGAGGGGCTGTGGTGGAGGTGTACTTCGAGTCAGCTCATGCTGGCCACCAGCTGTTAAGTCTTCAGGGATTTTGTGAATGGCTTGAGGTCAGTAACTTGAAACTGGCCATGATGGAGTGTTCGGAGTCCTGAAGCAGGCAACGCTGCGGATTCAGGCCTCTCTGGACCAGTGCTGGTTGTTAGACATTTACCAGCACATCCTGATGAGCCCAGGAAAACTCACAGATTTACTCTTCCAGTTCTTACCTCAAAAGCAGTTGAACAGAAAAGGCAGGCATTCTGAAAAGGGAGGGCCTGGTCCAACCCTGGAAGCCTCAGCCAGTGTCAGAACTCTCTCCCAGAGCCTCACAGCCAGGACAAGAGGAGGCCACAGCGGTCCCACAGTGACAGAGACTGTCTCCCTGACCAAAACTCTAGCCAGGATCCTCAGAGTCCTCTTCTCTACTAGGCTTCAGCCTTGGCTTATAAAGACTCAAACAAACACTGAGCTTCTACAGCTCAAGGCCATTCTCTAGGATGACCCTGCCCCCATCAAAGTGCCTGCCTGAGGAAGCTCAAGGCTGCCAAAAATTTTACTGTTTGTTTCAGCCAACACCTGAAGATAGGACCTCTGTCTCCAGTCTCTGTGGGAGGGTGGGAGCCTAACTTCAATAATTGGCAACTAGCAGAGACAGCTGGCCTGATTGCCTTTACAGTAACTAACCCTTTGCAACTTCTCCCTTCTCAGATTCTACTGAGCCCCAGTTGTCGCCTCCCTAACTCCCTCATGCTCCCTTTGAAATGCAGTCACCTCTGTGCAAATCCAACTTAGTTCTCTGAGCACTGGACTTGTCCCTCCTGCAAGTTATTAGTGATTAAAGTCGGGCTTTGCCACTTTAATCTTTGATAACCGACATTTTATAAAGTACCTGATTATTTTAACAGTTATTAAAGATAACTTAATAAATAAAAGGGGGCATGGTGAAAGTATAGCACGAGCTAAAGGTTAGGAGTAATCCAGGTCAGTCTACCTGAAATTAAAAAGATGAAGAAAAAGAAGAAGAGGAGGAGAAAGACATGGCCATGTGATCACCTGGAGGAGGTCACCTTGCACCCCAGGCACCTGCAGCTGAGTAATGGGACCGTTCTCCCTTCAGATCCCAGCTTTGCAGGGCTCTGCAGGAGCTACCCCCACCAGTGCAGAAGAGCCAGGAAGAGGGTCCCTGGCAATACAACCCACTGTCAACCCCCTCCCAGCATCCCTGCTCCATGATGCCTCCAGTGCCCATGGCTTATCTGGGGAAATTTCCCCACCCTGGGTCTCTCCTGCTTCCCCCCAGCCCACGGCCAGCTCTGCCCCTAGCTGCTGGCATTCCTCACTGATCAGCTGACTGCGGGAAGGACCCAGGCCTGTATTACCCAGCATCCTCCTCGTCTCGCTTGATTCCCACAGAAACCCTGCCAGGTAGTATTACTCTATCTGTTTTACCAATGAGACAGTGGGCTACGCCACATGCAGTTCTAACCATCAGGCCTGAGCCATGGAGCACCTTCCACACCCCATCCCACCCTACTCCACTGGCCCTTCAAATCCAAAACCAGCTCCTCCCCCTCTCCTGTGCGCAGCTGGATCAGATTAGAAAAAGCAACAGCATTCACAAGATTGCCCCACTTGGCTCCAGCAATTAATTAAGAGCCGTCTGAGAGCCTCCAAAGGGCCTGCAAGCTACAGCAAGATATGGCACACATGGCTTATTCCAAAATATTTGTTGTGTTTTTCCCTTAGCTGGGAACCAGTCCTTACCTGTTACCTGAACCTGATTAAATTTTTAAACCTCTCACTCTTGGTGCCAGCTGTGAGCCAGCCTGCTGGTCATACAGAAGGCAGGGAGGTTGCTGGAAGGCTGGTGACGATAACTGATCAATAATCACAGCACCATATACACTGTGTGAAGCATGAAGCATCCAGGGTCTGCAATGGGTTGCTGCATATCAGGAGAGTCTCAGAGCCAGGCAGACCTATGAGGAGGGCTTCTCTGTGGCCACAGCAGTAGCTTCGTGGGCCCACAAGCTCTGAAACTCCTGGGCCCCACAGCCTTAGGACCTTAAGGATCTCGGGACTAAGGTGGACCGTTGTTCCACCAACTCTCTGCCTTAAGGTTTATCTTCTGCCAGCACAAAGTCCTGTTGGCTCTCCCTCCAAAACACATCTGTGCACACCCTTTCTATACCTCAGGGCAACACTAAGACCAGGAGGCAGTAAACTCTCCAGTACAGTGCCAGAGAACAAATAATTTAGAAATCGTAGGCCAACAGGCAAAATCAAGGATATTACCATATACAGTTACTTCTCTAATAAAAGAGAAAACATTTCTACACATTTTTATGGATGAAGATTAAAATATAGCAATAACATCAACCATGGAGTGCCTTTTAGATATAAGGTAAGAATGAGATTCTTTAGGGGGAGGAGGAGGACACTGCACTTAATGAGGGTTCAGAGTTAGTGTTTCCCCACCCTCGTATTAATAGAGAATATTCACCGTTCCACTTTGTGGGCCAGACAAATGCCAGCAGCAGGCCAGCTTGGGCCCATGGGCTACAGTTCATGAGCCCTTGTCCTGGGGGTGTGGCTACAGAATGTTAAAACTGCACCAACCCCCTGTAGACATCCCTGCCTTTTTAAGGAAAGGAGTAGTTTAGGAAAGTACTTTAGGAAGTTTAGGAAACTACTTTAGTAGTTTAGGAAAGCTACTAGTGAGCAATTAGATTTACCTTATAAGAAAGACTACACACGCTATAAAGCACCCCGCAGTTCCCCCTGAACTGAGCAATGGGGAAGAGTTATGATTGGTATTCTTCTCTTCAAGCCTCTGTGGCCTCCCAGTTGCAGCCTGACCCTTGGCTGTTGGGATCTGAGTTAGACATGTCACCTCCTCAGAAAGCTCCTGTGCCAGGGACAGAGACTCTAAGATGGTGCTCACACATCCCTCCGGAAGGCTGAGCAGGTCCTAGGGTTGGGCAGGCATGGGGATGGGCTCCGGGGCCTGCAGCCACCACACAGGGCTTAGGGCTTGCTGCATGCAACAACTGCTCCACCTGACACCTTCCTGGAGTGACATGGGGCAAAGGCAATGAAAACAAGTCTGACCAACTAAACACCTGCAAAAAAGTCACTGGAGAGCTCAGTTAAGAGACCAGAGAACTCAGCTGAACGTAGCCCTTAAGTACATAGCTGGTGCTGTTTACTATAATCCACACCGAGCCAGGGTCAGGGGAGCTGAATTCCTTTCCAGCTTTTCTTCTAATCAGCTGTGTGACCCTAGCCAAGGAAGGAGCTCTCTTGGCTTCTGTTTCTTCATGAGGAAAAAGCAAAAGAATCTTTCCCCAACTGCTGGAAGTCAGAATCACATATAGAGCTTTAATAATAAAGATTCCTTGGGCTAGGGATATAGCTCAGTGGAATAAGCGCTTGCCTGGTGTTATGGTTTTAATATAAGCGTGTCTTTGTATCTGCAAACTGGTTCAAGGAAATGTGTCTGATTGCCAAGTTGACAAGGGGTGGAATGTTATGGTTGATACATTGTGTCAACTTGGGGAGTCTAGAGGTCTGGCTGAGTGACTCAGCAGTAAGCCAAGGTGCTTACTTTGTACACATCCTGAGCCTGTGGAAGAGGAGGGCATGAAGACTGTGTGAGAGCTACACACTCCCTGGGTAGGGGTAGGCTGTTTACAAGGTAAGGGAGAAAAAGAGGCTGCTTGCAGCCAGTCCTCCCTTCTTTGCTGGTTGTTTTTGCTCTCCTCTGCTGTCATGAACATTTGCCCTCTGCCATGTGCTACTCTGCCTCAGAACTAGCCAAGTATGGACTGAGACCTCCGTGAACTGTAAGCTAAATAAACCTTTCCTTCCTTCATTTTGGATGTGGGGTATTTTGTCTCAGCAACAAGAAAAAAAGTAACCAAGACACCTGGCAAGTGCAAGGTCCTGAGTTCTATCCCCAGTACTGCAAAATAATAATAATAATAATAATAATAATAATAATACAGATTCCTGAGACCCAACCAGAATTTATAGGATCAGGAAACAGGAGATACATGTGCACACACACACATATGTATATTCACAGATCTATTATGTAATACATAACCTTTGTACATGTATATGCATATTTACATATACAAAATATATCCCCATATTGCATACTGTATATAGTATATATCTATATATGCATGTAACTGTTCATATACTGAATGTTTGCACCTGTACACATGTATATCTACTTACATAAAGATCCATATTTGGATATATGTGTGTATACGCAACCTACAATCCATGTTATATGTGTGTACATCTCTATATGTACACATATACACACATTACACATACATATGTGTGGGTGTCCTCTTGATGACTAGACACTTTTTAAAAACTCCAGTCCTTGGGTCTTTCTAGCTGTAAAACTCACTGTGATAAAGAAAGGTGTTTCCTAAAAATTCTGTACTTCATACGATCTTATAATGAACATATTCACCAACAATCACTAAGCCCAGAAGTTGAAGCCACATGAAACAATTTCACTTCTCTCATGTTTAGGGAAGCTGCTAATGAGCAATTAGCTTTATGTTGTAAGAAAGACTAAACACGCTAGAAAACACCACTAAGCTTACAGCATCCTCCTTCCAACTCCACGCTCACCACAACAAGCTGGGGAGTATCATTCCACTTTTACATAAGAGATCCACAGAGGTTATGACTTTTCCAACCTTGTGTAGCTAATTACTTGCCAATCAGGGATTTGACTCTAGTCTTCCAAATCTTGGACACAGTGGTTCTTTCCATCTGAGAATTATTTTGAACTGTACTTTTTTCTCAAAAAATATTGGTTGAACAAATATAATTTACTGCAAATTCCAAATGAGTAGAATCCAAATTAATGACTTTATAACTGTGTCAGTGACTGCTGCATGAGAAATTACAGTTCTTTCTTAGTGAATATTATTTTTAATTGACAAGTCATAATTGTATATATTTACGAAGTATGACATGATGTTTTGGTATATGTATACAATATGGAATGATTAAATTAAGCTAATTATCAGATCCATCACCTTACCCATCATTTTTTTTTGTGGTCAGACATTTCAAATTTACTCTCAGCAATTTTGGAGAAATTATAGTTCTTTCAAAAATTCCCTGACCTTACAAATTTTTACGGAGAAAACTTTCCACTTGGCTCATGGTTATGAGGTTCCTGCTTATTTATACAAGCAAAAGAGAATTTTTCAGTTGGCCTCCTTTTCACTGATCCCCTGGAAGGATAGGCAGCCTCTAGATTCCCCAATGTTCCCTTCTTCGCCTCTGGGTAGATAGGACCATGTAGGAAAGCAACTCATACAGATTTCAGGCATGCATTTCTCACTTATTCGTCCCTTCAGTGGACACTGGAGTACATAGGGAATCTTCTCTAGAGAGTGATTTTCATCGTCTCATCTCCCAAGAATCACCTGAAGCAGAGAAACGAGAAGCCAAGTGTGACCTTTTACTGCAGGGGACACAAAGGCAGTGGAAGCGTGGGGAGACCGAGCCACTTGGCAGTTGTCAACTCCACCGTGAACTTCTCTGGGATGTCTGCCTAGTGGATGCTGCCTGTGGACAGAACTGTAGTTCTTTGTTCCAGTAACACCAAATCAGTCCTGTGGAGATACTAACCAATGTGTGAGAAGCAGCAGGGATCAAGGGCAAAGACCATCATGTGTACAAGTGTTGACATGGGGAAACCTATTGTTAGAAATGCTCCCCAAGCCACCTTGACTTTATCAAAACCAACTATCTTAATTAATGCCCAATACACCACCGAAGGCCCAAATCTCAGATCACCTCATGCTGCTCACTTCTCCCAGCTCTACTTCCGTTCATGCTGCTAATACAAGCTAGATCTGTGTGGATGGCCCAGGAGGATCCTGGGATCTGCTACCTGCACACTGCTAATGCATCAGTGCTCAACCTTAACCACTCACAAGAATAACATGAAAGAACCCCAAAATATTCCAGTGAAAGGGTCTGGGCTACGGCCTGGCCTTCAAGATTTCTAGAGGCTTCTGGGTGGTGCTAACATGCAACCAGGGTAAGAAACCTCAGCCCTCAGCTTTCTCTGAGCCAGATCTATGATTCTGGAGGGCCTCACTCTAAGCAAGGAAAGACCTTAAGGCCTTTAGGATTTGGAAAGCCTCAAATATGGTTAAATGGCTGAAATACTGCAGCCCCCAGCCCTCCACCAGCTTATCAGAGCTCTCCAAGGAGCCAGTGAGGTCAGGCCCATCCTCACAGTTAGTTCTCCTGAGCTTTGGGTCCACGAGCTCACCGCCTGTTCTCCCCGTCAGATGCGCCTGCTGAGACCCTGGCTAGATCTCCTTATCTTTGTTCTTCTCTGCTCTCTTAATTTCCTTTATTCCCACCGGTTTTCATTTCCTCCTCCCCTTTCCTGCCTTCTTCCCTGTGCTCTTCCCCACTTTTCTTTCCCTTGTCAACCGTCCTTTCATCTCTCCCAGAAAGCGTTTCTGAAGACTTTCACAAAACAGGCAGAGACCCCCTTGGGACGAACCTGAGGGTGCCAGACCACGGAGGAGACAGGAAGGTGAGACATCACCCACGCACATAGCCTTGCACAGGGCACTGTGCCAAGCCCTTCTGCAGATGGAGACACGATCAACTGCAGTGACAGTGCCGTGTCCATCTGAGAACACCCTTCCCTAGGCTGAGCATTCTCCTGAAGGTCTGAACTGGGAAACAATCCTAGCACGAGACCTATTCATAACCGAGGCTTTATGGAAGCAGAGCTCCCCTCCCAGTCTTGTGTCGGGGGCAGAGAGCAAAGAAGGTGGATCTTAGTTAAAGATGCTTCAGGAAGGAGACACGGGGTGAACAGGCCCACAAGGAGCAGCAGGGTGAGCTGTGGAATGGTATAAATAGAACATAAGCACAGAAGGGTTCAGGGCATCAGGAAGCACCGGAAGCTGGGGAGCTCTGAGAGAAAAGCTGCAGGGATGGTGGCAGCGAGTGGTATGTGGAGAAGGCGAGGCAATAATTGGTGGGAACACAGAACCAGGCAAAGGGTCTTGAACTCTCCCTCTGAGCCAAAGGGTGGGTACAACCGACTAAGGGGCCATGAAAAGAAGGTAGCGCACCTCTTAGCCTTAATTACAGTGCAATGGAATCAAAGAAGAGAAGGGAAGGGAAGGGAGGGGAGG